>NAGG01001006.1:0-14606 GCA_003031705.1 Calonectria naviculata | reverse complement strand
GAGGGGGGGCAATGCACTGGGAAGGAGGGGCAGCACGACAGACGGTGCTAGACGGTAGGCGCGGCAAGGGCAACAGTGGACAGCGGGCAGGCGTGAACTCAGGCAGCGCACGGGCCATGGGTCCGACGCCAAGCCCCGCCTTTTACCGCTGTGCTGCGACTCCCTCGCCTGTCGCCTGTCGTCACCTTCTGACTGGGCAGGCACAATGATGATGTTGGGTCTTGGGTCTCTCGGTCCCCACACACCCTCTTAGAGCATGGAGCATGATGGTAGGGAGCCACGGTACGGCACAGTACGGTACGGTACGGTACCTGCCACAGGTACCCACGGCAGGTACCTACCGTCATTTTGGGGGAATTCCTTGTTGGCGCTTCAGGTTGCGTAGGGAGGTTGCGCCTTCCCGCCTCACACCTCACACACCCTGTCCTTCCTATCGCAGCTGGCCCCTTCGGCCGTTCTCCGTTGACGTCTGCCTCACTCTTTGGATATAAAGTCATCGCCTTCCCCCCTCCAGTCTCGACTTCTTGAACGGTCACCGTATTACTTTCAATCCTCATCCTTTACATCCACTTTCAAGACTTGAACTTCACATCTCACTTGTCCAAGTCATCTCCACCAACCACTTACACGAATCTACCTCACCACTACCGAGTCTTCCATCCACCATCATGGCTCCCAAGGCTGTTCACTTCGGCGCCGGCAACATCGGTACGCATATTCTTTCCTGGTCCTATCCTCTATGACATGGCTAATATCTTATCGCACAGGCCGTGGCTTTGTTGCCTGCTTCCTCCACAACTCGGGTTACGAGGTCGTCTTCGCCGATGTCATGGACGATCTCATTAACAAGATCAACTCCACACCCGAGTACCACGTCATCGAGGTCGGTGCTGAGGGCACCACCAAGAACACCATCACAAACTACCGTGCTATCAACTCCAAGTACAACGAGGACGAATTGATCAATGAGATCGCCACCGCTGAAGTTGTCACCTGCTCCGTCGGCCCCAACATCCTCAAGTTCATCGCCCCAGTAATCGCCAAGGGCATCCAGAGGCGTTCCGAAAGCATCGCTCCCCTGCACGTCATTGCCTGCGAGAACGCCATCGGTGCCACTGACACCCTGGCTCAGCACATCAAGGATCCCAGGAACACCGATCCCTCGACTCTTGACTCTCACCACCTTCGCGCCCGCTACGCCAACTCTGCTATCGACAGAATTGTACCTGCTCAGGACCCCAACGCCGGTCTTGATGTGACACTCGAGAAGTTCTTCGAGTGGGTTGTCGACCAGACTAACTTCAAGGACATCGGCATTCCCCAGATTGAGGGCATCAAGTGGGTCGACAACCTTGCTCCCTTCATTGAGCGCAAGCTCTACACTGTCAACACCAGCCACGCTACCGCTGCCTACCACGGTTACAGCCGCGGTAAGAAGACCGTCTATGACGCTCTTCAGGACAAGAAGATCATGGAGGAGGTCCGTGGCGCCGTCACGGAGACCAAGAACCTCTTGGTTCAGAAGCACGGTATCCCCGAGGCTGATCAGACTGCCTACCTCGAGAAGATCATCAAGCGTATCGGCAACCCCCACCTGGAGGACGCTGTCGAGCGTGTTGGCCGGGCTCCCCTCCGAAAGCTCTCGCGCAAGGAGCGCTTCATTGGCCCTGCCGCCGAGCTTGCTGAGAACGACATGTCCTACGAGTACCTCCTCGACGCCATTGAGGTGTGCTTCCGTTTCCAGAACGTCGAGGGCGATGACGAGTCCAAGGAGCTTGCCAAGATTATGTCAGAACAGGCCCCTGAAGAGATTGTTGCCCAGGTCTGTGGCATCCAGTCCAACGAGAAGATCTACTCTTCGCTGGTCCGCGTCGTCAAGACTGTCCAGGCCGACAGCCGCGATGACTAAGTGTGTCCTATTTCACATTTGCTTCTAGAGAATGGAACATGAGCCCAGGCATCGGATACATCGGGAGCTGGCTCACGGCGTTAACGAGATATGATTATTTGTACCGGGAAAGCATGGCGCTAGGATGGGATTTGGAATTTGCCAAGGCTTTTCTTTTTTACACGCACCAGAAGCCCGCCTTGGCCTCAAGATGGAGGTCCTCAATTGATAGCATAGCAAAGAAGTAGAGCATCTCAATACATTGGCTTGCTCCCACACTTGACTTGATAGCTCGCATTGTGATATGTGACTGCAAAATGTGACAGTTACATCTACCCCGCGTTCTGATCGACCGCGTGACTGAATGCATACCCAACGCTTTTTGTCTTTTTTACATGAAGGTGGCTTCACAGGCTACATGATGCATATGCACTGGTGGTTGGCATGCGCGCACGTGTAAGTCGGTCCGTCTTACAAGACAGCGCTCACCGAGGTTACTTCGGCCGGCGCCTCAACTACCGGCCGTAAACTCACCGTATTTCTACTCGGTGCCGTTTTGAGAATACGTTATAGCGATCTCAACTGGCACGTGGGTGGCAGAAGATGTGGCACACAAGACCGCACATTAATCAAGCGTGTTGGTAAATTGGTTAAAAATAATCCAAGTCTGAGACCAAGGGTATAAGATTAGAGTCGTGCTATTTATGTCTGAATTATATTGCATTATTCAATTATTTTTCCTATACATTCTTGGTCGCACAATTTAAGGAGAATTGTCCAAAATGCACCATGTATTCTTCAACCTCGTGACTAGCAGAGTGATGAAGCGAAAGAAAAAAAAAAGCATATGCACGAGCCGTCTAACCTTTGGTTCTAGTCTTGCCAAGCATCGAGAACGGAGCCGGGGCTGCTAATTTTAGCACCCCTTGCCCAAAAGACCATTTTTCGTCCATGACACGACTTCGTTTTGGAATGGCCCATTGTTCGACACGGTGTCCTTGGAATTCGCTAGCTGAGGCACCGAGCTGAAGCGATCACGATGGCTGGGGACTTTTGAGAGACAGTTCGTGATATGCTTAGCAGCCAAGCTTTTTTCCCAGTCTCATCGAGGTTAAACGACGACTTATATCTTGCGCTTGAGGCCTTTTCAAGATATCGTCACGCAGCTTGACAAGAGCGATACACATATTCTACTCATCGCAGCGTTTACAAATTTATTTGGCCCATGGCGAAATTGACTCATATCTGCTTGTTGGCTCTCGCGGCCGTGTCTGTGGCAGACATCACTATCAACATTGCCGATGTTAAGCCTCTGCCTTTCAAGGCAGACGAGGGCGTAGCCACTTCACCGGAGGACCTCTTTCGCCGCAGCTGTCCAGAAGAGCTGGACGAGGCAAATGGCTACAAGCCAGAGCTATTGCTCTCTTCATACGACGGTGCGCCATTCCCAAATGGCAGCCTCTATCCGTCGTCGGACGGCTTCATCCGCGGCGCCATCGACGCCTGGGCTCACCACCAGGCGCTTGTCCTCAGGCCTGACGAGATCTGGTTCGAGATTCTCGCGCAGCTCAACTTTTACATGGGCGCCCACGCCGAGGACATCCGCCACCTGTTTGTGGACCACGAGGGCAAGAAGGAAATCCACGTCGAGGCCACCTCGTGGCGCAGCGTCATCGGCACCTTCGCCTCCGAGATCCAGAAGCGCGTCAAGACCGACTGGCTGCTGGGCTGGATCACCCCCGGCTTCAGCACGTCGACGGACAACGACCAGCTGACGGCCACGGTGCTCATGATGGGCCTCATGCAGTACTACTTCGAGTTCAGCGGCAGCGTCGTCTGCGGCATCCCCTCGGTCACGCTGCTCGGCACCCGCGACGACTGGGCCAGGCTGCTGGGCAAGCTGGACCGCCTCGGGGACTGGGGCGCGGAGCCCACGGCGTACGCCGACAACCTGCGGCCCATCCTCAAGCGTTTCGTCCAGACGTGGGACGAGCCCCATGGCGCAGAGGTCAAGAGCTTCTGGGAGCAGATTGTGCGGGCCACCAGGCACTTTTCGTGCGGCAGCGGACCCAACGAGTACGACATCTCGGGCTGGATCACGGGCTTCATGCACTGGACAAAGTCGGGCGAGCCGCGCATCCCGCCGGACGAGGAGGTCTGGGAGGGCCCCAACTCGGTCAAGCTGGACGGCGTCGTCTACGTGTCGGAGGCGCTCGACGACATCCGCGTCGGCTACGCAAAGGCGCCGCTGATCATGGTCGACTACCCGGAGGTGGGCGACAACACGACGGCGTACCTGCTCGCGGGCAACGTGGGCGTGCAGAGGACAAAGGCGGAGAACGGCAGGGTTACGGCGCGGCCGAACAGCGCGTGGTTCATGTATGCGCCGGTCGACACGAACCGCACGATAGACTACTTTGGGGGCTGGAGCGAGTTGTTTGGAATATCCAATGGCCTCTCGGATTGCCAGTTGTAAGGGGGGTTTTAGATTAGAAGTATTCATCCAAGTCCTATGTAACTAAATAAACTAAACTAAGAGAGAAGAAACATAAGACGTTCAATTCATAACGATTCATAAAGGGCATAAATGATCCAGCTCGCCTAGCAGCAATGTCCGGGAATCCCACTGAGAGAGTCGGCAAGATATCCCCATGGTGGGTTGCAACCGCCGCTCGCAGTTGTCGCATCTTCCCTGTTGAAGAGATAGAAGTGTCCTAGTACAGTCAGCATTAGTCGCGAGTGTTCACGGGGTTGAAGGTATCTTACCATCTCTACACTGGCAGACTGTAGGAATACAGCAGTTGGAGTCCGCCCTAGGAAAGGTTCACGTTAGATTCAACCAAAAGTAGACTATAAATGAAAGGTTGACTTACATTGCCCTGCAGCCGCTGTCTACAACTTGAAGCAGGACTGTTTCTCGGGGGTTCGGTGCTGCCATGCCGAGCTTGCAGCATACGAGGGCGAAGGCAAGTGTAGCGTATTTCATTTTTAGTTGATTTGTGTCGGTCGTGTTTGCAAGTGAATTTTGAAGGGCGAAGCACTGAATCTATATGTCTATTGACCCTCACATGCTCACATTCAAAATGAGAATCACTCCTACAAACCCGAGTTATTCTTTGAGTCAAACATGTGATTCATGAGGTTCTTTCACAACTCCGAAAAAAGTAACAACCATGTCAAATATATCACAAAGGCATCACCTCAAAAACAAACCCATGGGTCATGTGCTCGCTCTACGGACCACCTCGACAGACGGGTTTCAAAAAGGGAAAGACGTCGGCGGCGTCGGCGCCGACGCTCCAGTTGCTCTCGTCTCGCAGGTGCTGCTCAAAGGCGCCGGTGAGTCGGTAGTTTTTGCCGTCTGCTGATTCAAAGACGCCGCGCACGTCGGCGTGCGGCCAGCCCACGCACAGCGACTGGGCCGTCGCGGCGCGGAACTCGAGGAAGCGCGACCAGTCCATGTGCTGGATGATGGCGTCGCGGATATCGGGCCTGGAGGAAGAAGCAGAGTTGAGCGGGCAAAAGAAGAATTTTGTTTCTTTTTCTTGGGACCTACCATACGATGACGTCTATCCAGGGAGGGTGAGGGATGGTCCTTTGCAGGAGAGTCGGCCGGATGTAGCTGGGCAGCTGGTCGTAGCTCTCCTTTGTTCTGCAAATATACCACCGCAGGAGGTGTGAAAGAACGTACATGAAGCCCACGCGGGCCAGCGTCGAGGCAACGGGCGATCGTCCGACTTGTGCCGCTGCCGCCTCCGAGATGGAGCACGTCTGGGGCTTGTCCTGGCTCCCGGCCGGGTTCAGGAGGGAGGAGATGCTGGGGAAGGACGATTCCTTTTGCGATGCTTTGAAGCCGCTCAGGCGCAGGGCCTCGGTCGTGCTCAGAATAACTTGGTCGAGCTGCGTCGTGGCAGCGATCAGAGGCGGAATCAGCTTCCACTCTGCCGATTCGGATGTGGCAGACGGCGGGTCAAACTTGTCGAGCAGGAAGTGGCCTGACCAGGACAAAGGCCGCGAAGGTGAGAGAGTCGGTTCAAAGGTGCATCTGTCAATGCCAGATACCGAAGAGTCAGGATCCCATGCTGAGTCGAGCAGGTTGACGTTTATGCTGGTTGTCCAGTCCAACGATGTTGGCTGGTAGCAGGACGAGTCAAGAGAATCGCCAAAGGTATCAAGGTCAAGAGAGAGAGTAGTTGATGCTGAACCCCGCGATGATACAACGAGTTCGGCGCCAGTCTGGAGTGGCGAGTTGTTAAACGGGAACCCAACAGAGGGAAATTGGCCTCGAGTCTGTTCATACGGCGAGGTTGGGTCATGATTGGAGCTGTCACTCGCAAGTCCCCAAGCAGGCAGCGCACTATTCCACGCCTTCTCACGATCGTGGTACTCTCGAAGCTGCCTCCTCGCATCCTCAAGCTCCTGGGTCAAAGAGTCGACCTGCTGCTGGAGCTGGTCTACCTGCGATCTCCGCTTGGCCCGGCAGAACCGCTGGTTGGCGCGGTCGATGGACCGCTTGCTCTCGATCTGCGACGCCGACATGTTGGCGACCCGCCGGCTGGCGTTGAACGACTCCCGCTTGGCCGCGTACTCGGACATGGTTCTCGTCTGCCGGGCTGTCGACCGGGGGGTGTCATGTAAGTGTCCGCGGGGAAAAGAGCCAGGGCAGCACGGACAACGATTGCCGGGGTTCGTTGGTACGGTGTCACGGCCTGTGGTTGATATGACGGCAGTTCCAAGACGACGGATCGACGGGTTTCCCAATGGGAAGCGGTGGAACGCCCTTGCAGAGCAGAGGGTCGGAGAGACGCAGTGTCATGTTAGGGTCTCCATCCAACTGTCCCCCGTGGGTCGAGGTGGGTTTTTGAATGATACGCAGCTCCATTGCGAGCGACAGCATGGCGATGGCGTCAGCGACTTGCCCTATTGGGAAGTGCCAGAGGAACTGTGAAGACATGGTGCAAGTGTAGATATAGTAAGGGAAGGGCCAGAAGAAAAAATAATGGACAATTGAGTGCATCGTTAACTAAACAGAAACATAAACCGTTGCTCTCGTCTCCATGGCGCATTGGAGTCTATTTGCTGGGTTTAGCCTGTGTCTAGCATGGCTGGGCTTGGCGGCGGCCAAAAAGCCCAACTTTGTCTTCATCTTGACTGACGACCAAGATTGGTAAGAAGATTCCTTTTTTGAAATAATTATATAAAACTTATGCTCATTAAATTTAGGCACATGAATTCCCTCGAATACATGCCATTGCTGAATAAATACATCATCAATGAAGGAACACTCTTCTCACGCCATTACTGCACCGTTGCACTGTGTTGCCCGTCAAGAGTCAATTTGTGGACCGGACGCGCAGCTCACAACACCAACGTAAGGATTTCCTAAATGCTGATTTTATTTGATTTATCAATTGCTTACGAGATTAACAGGTCACTGATGTCTGGGCGCCTTATGGAGGATATCCCAAAGTTGTGCGCGAGGGCATCAACGACAACTACCTCCCCGTCTGGCTGCAAGACATTGGCTACAACACTTACTATTCCGGAAAGCTCTGGAACCAGCACTCCATCGACAACTACAACAGCCCCTACGCTGGCGGCTTCAACCAGTCCGATTTTCTGCTCGATCCGTACACGTACGAGTACAGAAATGCCTGGATGACGCGCAACGGCGCTGAGCCCGTCAACTACCCTGGAGAGTACTCGCCCGACGTCACGGCCGAAAAGGCCCACGGCTTCCTCCGCGAGGCGTTGAGCCACGACGAGCCCTTCTTCATCGTGCATGCCCCGATTGCATCCCATGGCGACATTAAGCTCGTGGGCGGCCTCGTTGCCGACATGCCCAAGTACGCAGAGAGGCACGCTCACTTGTTTAACGAATACCAGATCCCGCGGGGCGAAAACTTCAACCCAGAGGTTCAGGGGGGTGTAAGTTGGGTTCGCAACCTGCCGCGTCTCAACGACACCGTTATTGCGTACAGCGACGAGTACCAGAGGGCTCGTCTGCGATCGCTGCAGTCTGTGGACGAGATGGTTGAAAAGACGATCGAGATTCTCGAGGAGAGCGGCCAGCTCGATAACACTTACATCATCTACACCACCGACAACGGCTACCATATCGCTCAGCATCGCATGTATCCCGGAAAGGAGTGCGGCTTCGAGACCGACGTGCACATCCCGCTTGTCGTCCGCGGCCCAGGTATCCCGGCCGGCCACGTCTCCAAAGCCGTCACCTCGCACACCGACATCGCATCCACCATCATGCAGCTCGCCGGCTCGCCCATTGACTCGGACGGCACGCCCATCCCGCTCACGGCCGCCGAAGAGAACCGCGCAAAGCAGGAGCATGTGACGATTGAGTACTGGGGGCTTGCGATCCCGGAGGGCATCTACGGATACTACGGCGACCAGAACATGACGGATCCCCACAACAACTCTGCTCACGCGGTGGGCAACAACACGTATAAAGCCATCCGTGTGATTGGCGAGAACTACAACCTCTACTATGCCGTGTGGTGCACCAACGAGACGGAGTTTTATGACATGACTGTAAGCACAACAAACTCCCCCCTATTGATTCACCAAGACTGACAAGCCTGTTCCAGACCGACCCGGGTCAAGTGCGCAACCTTCTTGATCCTGAATTTGGCCGCCTTGCCTCAGAGTACAGCATCGCAGGCCGATCCTTTAGCCAAATCATCCCGCGCCTCGACGCGCTGACCATGGTGCTCAAGTCGTGCAAGGGAGGCGAGTGCGTCCGGCCCTGGAGCTCGCTGCACCCGGCCGGCGACGTGGCGACGCTGCTTGACAGCCTGAGCCCGCGGTACGACTTGTTCTACGACACCCAGCCCAAGGTGAGCTTCTCCAAGTGCGAGCTGGGCTACATTCGCGAGTCGGAGGGCCCGCAGGACGTGGTGCAGTTTGAGCAGGAGATGCAGAAGCAGGGGGCACCAGTCAAGTTTAGATACCAGGGAGACTTTAGCCTCTGGACTTAGAGGGGTGCAACATTACGCGAGGGAAAAATCAGAGTTCAAGGAAAGATATTTTGTTTCGAATTGAAATGTGGGGGTATGAGGTGAAAATAATTAAGTACATAAAAAGGTGCAAGTATGACCATTAAGAATAAATCATGTCGGGGACAAAATTGGTATCTTGCATCAATGCAAAAACGTCTCCTAGGCCCTTGATTAAGATAACACCGGCCCTAATTAGAACCTGACGATTCCATCTTGATTAGATTTGCTCTATTGTTGAGGAGGCTGTTGGGGAGGTTGTTGTTGGTTGTCGGGTGGAGGGGTTGACTGGGCGTCGGTTGACGGTGGGCTCACGGCCCTATCCTGTGGAGGAGGGGGTTGCGTTGTTCCCGGCGGCGGTGTTGTCATGTCAGTCTGCATTGGCGAAGGCGTTGTGCCTGGAGGAGCCATAGTGTACTGAGGCTGCGTGTAAGGAGGCTGTCCATTAAAGGGCGGCTGCTGGCCGTTGAATGGAGGCTGTCCGAAATAAACAGGCTGTGGCTGTTGGCCGTTGAACATGGGCTGGCCGTTGTAAGCCATCATCATGGGTTGACCGTTGGCATCTAACGGAGGCTGCGTCATAATGGGCTGTCCGTTTGCGTCTAGCTTTGGTGGCACCGTTGACACAACTGTGACGCCGTTTCGAGGATCAGGACCCAGGAGATCAACAGGATAGGCGTGTCGGAAACCCCACTTGAACCACAGCTTAAAGCGAGTGCCCATGGGCAACGCGTTCCACTGTTGGCGAAGACCAGGTTGGTCGGCTGCGCTCCTAGCGGGGGTGTTCCTCGTGAAGCAGATGACCCATAGAGAGATGAGGCACCAGCAAACGGTTCCGAATCGCAGAGCGCTCTTGCCCAGCATCAACCTCCTGTACCAGAAAAATGACTCGATGAAACCGAGGACAAAGAGACCGGGGATGACCGATGCGACGACAATGACCCAGGTCTTGAGCGAAGTACATCCATAGAGATAAGAGCAATAGTTCCATCTGCTTCGGCCAGAGGAGCTGTCGTCATCGCCGTCATCGTAGCTAGGAGAGCCGCTGGGTCCCCAGTAAGACTCGTCCGTGGCAGTAGGGTTACGGCAGCCGCGCACGTAGTACGACTCGATGTAATCGCTGGTGGTCTCGACGGGTAGAGGAACCTGGTTCTCGGAGAGATAGGCCTTTACAATGGTGTACGTGTTGCCACCGCTGCTGTATGAGTAGATCGAGGTGGACTTGCTGGTAGGAGTGATCTGGTCCTGAACCTCGGTGGGGATGCTCATGGTGGTGTAAGTCTTGACGGTAAAGGCAGTTGGGCACGAGGACGGGGCCGTGTAGACAATGTCCTGCACCCAGGTTGTGTAGACATAGTTGTAGTAGTCGTAGGTTGACGTGGGCACGATATCATTATTCTTGATGTCGGCAGCATCGTACCAGACCTCGACAATCTTGACGTCGTCGTACGTGTTAGTGGTGTAGTCTGTAGAGGTGGGCGTCGCCGTGATTGTGGCCGAGGGCTTAATGGTGACAGTGTCTGTGTAAGTGTACTCATAGCTGTACCTGGTGTTGGTAGACACGGTGGCTGAGAGGGCATAGTATGAGGTGACGGTCCACGAGGTGGCGTTGACAGACGCGATGCAAAGCAGCCACTGAGCCACAAGGGCGCGGAGGAGCGCCACTGGGAGCGCCATTGCGGAGAATTAGGTGCTGACAGAACAGTTCGAGTTCGTTTCTGTCAGATCAAGAATACGCGGAGGCGATGGCTTATTAGTACCAGGAGACGGACAGCCCAGGAGCCGCTCGGGGCAGAGTCAGGCCGCGAGTAGTGTTGCTTATGTACCCAGGGGGGCCATCCGAAAAAGCAGGCTAACTCGACTTAAACGGCGCGACTGTTTCTGTTAGGGGAGCTAGGGCTGAAATTAACCTTAGGATCTCAGCCGCATGTGCTGGGGGTTTGGTCCGAAATCCTGATGTAGGTGGAGTTATGCAGGGGTGAAATTGCATGTTGAAGGAATTTTCGCATGGCGGGAATAGCTTCTCTTGGCGCAAGTCGGCCGTGCCGCCGGCTTTTGGCCGTGTCGAGTCATACTTGATCGAAACGTTCCATCTCGATTGTCGTATTCCTTTTTTCGCAAGCAGGCTCGATACGACATACCCTGTCTGGTGTGAGTTCAGCCCTGCTGCAATGCTCCCCCAAAGTCAGTCAGCCGGCGACTGGACCCTGCAGTTGAGTCATTAAGCTGTTGGGTCGCATCGCAAACGAGTCTAGGCATGGACTAGGCACGATGAGACGAAAATACACATCCACTCCTGTCGGTTGGCCGTCTTTGTGACGTCGGGCGTAATTGGTTGGTGTGGTTGCCATGGGATGATCACCCCAGGTCTCGGTTCTTTCCCGATCTGGGACTAGCATAATTTAGCCTTATAGGCCTGGCGAGCCTAACGAGCCCTGCTGCAACGGGCCGGCTGCCCTGAGGCTGCCCTGAGGCTTCCCTGTCCCTGTGGCTGTCATGTGGTGTGGCTGCCCGGGCTTGATCCGTGCCCCTCCGGCCGTGTTTACTCCGTATTTTCGGCTGCAACACCAAGACAAGACCAAGACAAGACACGACGCTGCATTGCATCCTGCCGGCTGCCTTCAGCCTTCAGCCTTGCGTCTCCCTGCGCATTACCCGCACAGCTGCATTTGTGGATCCCACCCAAAAGATGCGAAAATGGCTGCAGTTCAGCAAACACGCACTCGGTCTGCCCGTCTGATGGCCAACCTCACCAGGTCCGGAGCTCAGACCGCCAACACCGTCAAAGAAGCTCCGCCAGCTTCCAACCCATCCCAGGCACACAGCCTCCCTCGCGGCCCCTCTGGCCTTTCACTCTTCCTGACCAACTTGCGCCTCCTGGACCTGGACTTGCGATCCGACTGGCCTGACATCACCGCTGAGACGTTTGCTACTGCCGCCCAGGGCCAGAAGAAGCGGGTGCAATGCGTCGAGTGGGCGTTGTTCCACCTCTTTGCTATCTGGGACCCCGAAGAGACCCGGAATGTGCGTTGCCCAGCCTTCCCCGATGAATCATGTCCGCGTCCAAACTAACCTAACTGATTGCGCAGAAGCTCAAGCCCTTCTTCCCACCGCTCGACCAGGTCCAGTCCGTCAACCTCCGCGCCGCCCTCCACCGAGCTCTCGAGCAAGCCAAGAAGAATGGCGTCTTGGGAAGAGATGCCATTGTCCGAAAGACAATGTTGGATGAGTGCAAGGGCGAGAGACTGGAAGAAGTTTTGGCCGCCTTTTCGTCGGCTGTTCTGAAGCTCGTTGTTTCCCAAGAGAATTCGGCTGGCGGTGAACACCCTGCGCTGGCCGCCCAACTAGCCACCGAGGACCGCGGCTACAAAAGCGACAATACTCAACTGAATTCTTTGGTTTGGGTGCACAAGGCCGCATTGACTGGCGTGCTTCGAGACAAGCAAGCAGACAAGGCTCGATTCCGCGACTTTGCCGAGCTGCTGACCATCAAGGAGAGGGGCATTGCGAGGAAATACGAAGCCATTCAGGCCAATCGACAGAATGGAGGCAAGACCATGTCCGCTGACGTTACGCTGGAGATGCGACGCATGGTGCGAAACAACTGGTCCGGCAACGAACGATGGATGGAGACTTTGATATCCGGCGACGCAGGCGCAAAAAAGGATGGTCTTCTTGGGATGCCCTTTGACAGGGTCTGGCGCAGAGTTCAACAGGGTCGACTGGGAGAATTGGAAGAGCAGGGCACAGGGTTACTTGAACAGTTGGATGACCGTGTCCGGGCTCAGAGGGAACGCCTGGAGAAGTGGGAAAGCTTTCACCGTCGATTATGTCAAGAACGACCCCAGGGTTCTCCTTCGAAGCAGAAGCGGCAACAATCGAGCAAGAAGGGGATTGACTTGGGTTTCGGCGCCCACGAGGCACTCCAGGTGGGACGGGCAAGCCCCAGGAAACCGACTCTCAGCAACCCCAAGTCCAACTTGAACGAAGAGTATCACGACCTGGTCAAGGGCCTGGAAGATGAGCTCTTGAGCGGAGGACCCAGGTATTCTTCGTCTCTGGCCTTTTTGCAGCGGCCTGCATCACAGAGCATTGCACAGGAGCGGTCAGCAGCCCCCGAGGCAGAACCTGAAGTGGTCTCCGAGGTTAGTGAGCTGGACGAGGAGGAATTTTCGACATCACCAAAGGTTCAATCTTTCCAGGCCAAGTTTGCACAGACAAAGCGACAGCCCATGTTGAGGACCAAGATTTCCTTGTCTGGGGAGTGGTTTGCTGCAAACACCGCCTCCGTGTCGGGATCAAGGAGCTCTAACGAACCCGTGGACGATGATGAGCCTCTTTACGAATCCCATCCGGGCCAATATCTTTCTCCGGGGCGTAGCAATTCCCCTGATGATGATGGCCCCACGCCCGTGGCGGGCTCCCCTGAACGTAATTACGATGATAATGCGGACAATCATTTTGAGGAAAACCACCCTACACCAAGGGATCTGTCGCCTTCACCAACGCAGGAAATTGCTGACCAGATCCTCGAATCCATGGCGCAAGCCTCACCCTCCCCTGTCAAGCGCCAAAAGCCGCGACACACGCTTTCGCTTGCTGAGCGCACTCGTCTTACCATGACACGCGGGCCATTCGCATTCCCTGACAATGAAGAGCCTGATCTACCTATTCCAACACCAACCATTTCTATTCCGTCTGATGAGACTACTGATATCGATGGATATGAGGACCTCTCAAGCCGAACTCGCAAGAGCATGGTCGGCTTTGAAAAGGCAAGGCAAAAGGCGCAGCTGGAAAGGAGGAGGTCGCTGAGAAAGTCCAAGCTGCCGCCCAAGATTGAGACCAATACTTTCCCTCGACTCGACGAGGAGAACGAGGAGGACCGCACGGTGTTGACGGAGGAGCTCATGGCTGAGCAGGATATGGAGGCAGTCTTCAGATCCAGGCCCAAAATCAAGGCCAGTCCAATTCCAAGCCCTACTCGGGAATGGAACGTTGATGAGTACATGTGATATGCTACTTGAATTTACGAGCGAAATTAGATGTAAATGAGAATGAATATGAATTTTTTTTTCTTTAGACGTAAAACATCAATGCTCAATGCTTCTTCGTTGTTGTCTCATACATGCTCACATCTATATAATGTACAGAGATGTTTTTTTTTTCTTTGTTTCTTCTCTCCCTCAAGGGCTCCCAAATATTGTACATGACATGACATTGCTCCTTCCTCTCTTTACCATCCTTGCCTCTTCAGCTCCAGCACGCGGTTCACCGTGGCCTTGAAGCCGGCCTTGAAGCGGGTCCGCCACCGCTGGCTGGCGAGCCTCTTGCGCTTCAGGCCCTTTCGCTCGTGGAACCTCTGGCTGTGGAACTTGTTCTTGACCTGCTGCTCGCGCACCATCTTGTTGAGCACGCGGAGGGCGACGGTCGGGGTCGGGGCGCTGGTGGGCGTGATGCGGTCCTTGATGAAGACGGTGCGGCCGGTGACGGGCTTGGCGCGGATCTGCGGGCGGGCCAGCGGGTTGCTCTCGACGCCCTGGCTGAAGGCGAGCGACTTGTTGGCGACGATGGACGCAATGTCGATGTTCATGGGCCGGGCCGACGTGGCCGCCGTGTAGGGGTGCTGCTGCTCGCCGGCCCTGGCGGGCTCGGTCTGGCCCAGGAGCATGGAGGCGAGCGAGGGGGGAGGAGGGGGAGGGGCG
>NAGG01001005.1:0-58197 GCA_003031705.1 Calonectria naviculata | reverse complement strand
ACCCTCTCTATTGCTCAGATTCAACACACCTGATCCAGCCCGCAGCATAAACCTCTCGGTTTACCTTGCAGGTTAGGTCTGACCGTCACACTGGGGGACAAAAGCAACTCTTCATAACTTCACCAGTGTTACTAGTCATCGTTGCCAAACCGGTGCTGGGCAAGATATGACAAGTACCATGTCCACGTGGCTTAACAAGACGTCGTTAGCTTTAGTAGCCCTCAAAGGTAGGTTTGACTGATGCACACTTGAGGCTGCAGGCTAATCCGAAGATGCAGCTTTTGCATCCCAGGACCTGATTGCTGTTCGCGCTTCAGTTGCAGTTCACTGCACGGTTCCTTATACTTCTCAAACCTGTGGTGTAATTGCCCTCGCACCAAACTACCGGCTCTCAACTTGGTCAAAAAGTATATCATACGATCATAACGGAACATTCGCTGCAGATTGTGGGAAGGTGATGCGATACATTGAACAAGCTAAATATTGAATATTGAATATTCCACTGTGCCAATTCATTGTAATGGCGGTGGGGCAGGCCTAATAGCTTATTTTGCGGCTACGTTGTTGTTCTCGGTGGCGCTGCTCTGTCTTCCTTACTCTTTTGGCACCGTAATATGGATTCCGTAAAAGGAGGTCAATATTGTGTAGGCAAGTTCTTGACGGGATCCCGTATTTTCTAGTGGGTATGGTCGAATGTAGCAGTGTTCGCAAACAAACTAAGCTGTGTGGTTGCACATGATGAAGGAGCAAGGTAGTTGCAACAGGAAAAGGCTGTTTTAACACCGGCCCAATTGCTAGGCACCCACGACTGGCCGGTCCCCTCAGATCAGGGCTCAGCCAATAAGGGCCTTAGTGACCGATCATGTGGGGCTTAGGTGGAAACGATATTTTAACAGGTTCGCATTCAGGGGTTTGAAAGCCGGTTGGTGCTATTCTGTCTAGCCTTTCAAGGCCGCAAATACATCTATTTAGTAACATAGAGTCTCTTCAATATGACTGATCGATTACTACATCAGCAAGATGTCACTGGTACCGTGAGTGAGATCCTATCCTACATACCCCGAACAAGCTCTCCCATCTCCTTTGGGTGAGATAAAACATGGCTTGTTGCACTCGTGAACGAGCATTCAAACAGTTTAACCTATTATGGAGTATATCTAATATTAGTATCATAGTATATGGAGGACCATACCATTTCATGGTACATTGAAAATCGCCTGGTTAAAGGGTTACCTGAAGCCGAGACAACCCGAGTGTGGAACACAATTTTGAGTCGCATTTTTACCACTAATTGTAGCTACTCAACTGGGCTAGAACTGGCGCTTGGTCCTGGGGGAACAGATCTTTTTACTTCCCACTTGGTGTTCGACACCGGTTACGAAGAGAGGAAGTTTCTCGTCATTAAATGCAAAGCGCCAGGCCTTGATGAGCAGGGTTCAACGTGGGTCGATGCCATGGAAGAAATAACAGATTATTTTGGCAGAATCAAGTCAAATAACCGAAAATTTGCAGCCATTGCAGTTGGGAAGCTAGTCCGGTTTTACGAGTATGTTGGCGTTAATATGATGGACTTAAATGGCGATGGAAAAGTATATCAGTTGGACCGCGAATCTCAGACTATGACTGATAAACTCCTATACTTTCGAGAAAACCATTGAGTCAAAATCATGGTTCTTTGAGGAAAGATTCATATTTTCTTTCATTTTGATCGCGGTGGAGCCCCTCATTCCAGCTGCAGAATAGAAATGATGCATAAAACACTCAGAGGTTGGGGCATTCAAGAATAACGTAGGGAGTTATATAACATATATGGATTGTACTATAATAAACTTTTAATCTGTGTCATGTGATTTGAATAACTCGAAAGAATCTCTGCGGCGGTTCGTTCCGTAGTCGTAGGTACTTCTATGCGTTGGTGGATATCTAAGCGCCGGGCTCAGCCATTGCCGAGGAACACCCCATACATCATAATGGTGTGCTACTTGCATCAGCAGTTCTCATAAAGTCAGCCTAAAACTATCTAATCCAAGCGACCGTTGGTCGGACACTGCCTGATACAAAGAGAATATATAAAATGGATGTTTGGTCCAGTATGAAGCCAAGAGACAAAGAAACAACCCATCCAGCCCTTGGGGAGTCCACTGTTAAGCTAATACTACCGCTGCTCATCTCAGAGCTTTTTTCATGAATATGCCAGAACCATTAGCCGCAGCCGAATGCGACATGCAGAAACCTTTGGGACAAAGACTAAACCAATACATTGAGAGATACATCAAGCGTCACCCAGCATCGGCCAAGTTCAACCGTGATGCGTCGAGATTTTTGGCGGGAGGGACCACTCGAGCAGCCTTAGTCCACAACCCATTTCCCATTGCGTTCAAGAGTGGACACTATGCCTTCCTTACTTCGATTGACGGGGAAGAGTACCTGGACTTTGTCTCAGAGTATTGTGCCGCCATGCTTGGCCACTCTTACCCCAAGATCATAGAGCCTTGTTTATTTGATGGAGCCATACTGGATGGATGCAACACAGAGTGAGCGCGTCTGGGAAGCACTACGATCCACTACGACACGAACCCAAGCCGAAGCAAAACGACTGGGCCTACACCACGATTACATCTACCTCAATTACGCCAACCCGTTTCAGGATGTCTACGCCGGATATGGCCGCGAAGCCAACGATTTCCTCGGCACAGTAGGCGGCAAATATGATGCAGAGGGGACTTTTCAATACCAGAGAAAAGCTGGCTGGAACCTTCATGGGCCACTGGTTTCATCGAGAGATGGGAAACAACATCCATAGGTTCGCTGTAGTGCAGTAATACCGCTTTGTGTGTATAATTCATGCAGTCAAGTTTCGACAAAGCGTAGTTTTGAGGTGACAGACGAACAAATTTTGGGAACTTTCCATTTAATGTGTTCCATGACATGATGACTAGTAATTCAAGTGCGGGACCGAAACCGAAACCGAGAGCCATGTTAAATTAAGGTCACCCTCGAGTAAATCACAGTCGCGCTCCGCCCCTCGGACATGGTCCATTATTCCGCCCAGCGATGTACAATGCCCGCTCAGGTAATCTGTAACCTACGCCCAATCATGGGGCGGGAATATGTTACATTATGCCAGGCGCTTAGTTTGGATGTTTCTCGCTCTGATCGCGTCCCGCACCTCGGGCAGCAATTGTTCCGCTTCATGATCCACAATACGTGTGTACTCGGAGACTTTCTCATCACCTTACAATCATGCAGCACCGATCGGTCTTAGTTCCGCCTTTGGCCCTAACTCTAATTCTAATGATCCCACATTATATCATCAAACTTTGACTTCTCAGAGACTGCGGGTCGGTAGCTGTTGTCGCGTTATGCGTTATGCTGCAAACAAGGGCTGAGCTGTCCGAAAATCCAATGCTTGGCAGCCCCGCCAGGTCAACTATGTCCTCCCCGAAGATGTCCGCTTAGTAACTCATTTCAAGTTACCCAATAAGACAAGCTAGGCTGGCTTCTACGTAGTCGGGCCATCAAGTTGAAAAAACAATTCCCGAGGCCACCTCCGGACAATTGTAGACCAAGTCCGAATTCATATTGCATCACGGATGAACACAAGTATAAAGAGGCTTGGATCTCATCTTTCAGTGACATGCTACAGAATTCAGTAACATACTACGAAACCCAACAACATACTCCAAAATTCACCATGTCTTCTTCGGCTTCTTCTGAGCAGGGCTCTGTCCCCTTGGTCCTCATTGGTTGGGGACGCGAAATCGGCGTCACCGTTATGCCGAAGCTCTTTGCCGATTACAACTCTCCGTATGAAGTTACTGCCATGCTCAAGTTTGTCGAAACATTAGAGCCATACCGTTACTCGGCTAAGAACCTAGGAGCTGTCCTGCACAATCTTTATCCCCGTCCTAAGGCACTCGTCATTGGTATTGCAGTTCCCGCTTCTCTTGTGGACGAAATGACCGCAGTATGGAACGAGTATGTCGACACTGTATTGAAGAATGAGTACAAAGAAAACGACGAATGGAAGAAGAATGTCTGTTGTCAAGTAAGTGCCCCGCCAAAGCTCGATATCCCGCACGACTTAACAAGAATTATTAGCTTCCACTCAAGTATTACGTCGACCCTCTTGTTATTACAAAGCCACCAATGGATTCCGGCTGGATTGAAGCCATGTTTGGACAGCTAGATGCGACATTTCGGCCCGAGGGGCGATAAAGAACCATGGGTTTGATCTAGAGGTCTGGTGGGGCGGCTTTTCAGAATTTTCTGTACTAACCAAACATTGAAGTACTGAAGATATTGCTAAGACTGGTAGCGGTATCAACATTTCTTCTGCAATACTGTCATATATATTTCTTTTTTGATGAATTTAACGAATGATTGGTGGCCAGTGCACTTGTCATCGTGATCGTTGGATGGCTTATTCTTCAAGCCAAAGAGCGATCTGAAACGTGACTTGACGAAACAAAACAACCTTTTCGCAATAGACTTTGCACAGCGATCTCTTCAACCCTTACATGTCCAATTCTCTACGATACCATTAACCAACCAACTAAATAGAAAACCTTGCTATAAACTGCGTCTGCCAGTCAACAGCTGACGTGGCCTGTATAAATGTGATGCTCCAGATGACTGTGACTTAACCTTGATCTCCTCTTCTACACCATTTTCTAAACAATAGAGTACCTTGCGAAATGTCTTCCAAATCCACGACTCCATACTTTATCAAATTCGCTTCTCATCCAAACCACAGTGAGACCTAGTCAATCTTGATTACATGTACGCAAAATGTGAGCCTTGATATCTGAAGAGTGAAACGCGGTGTCTCAAGGATTTAGCTATGTGCATTTACCTTTCCACTTAATGACTGCAATAGCAATCAATTTTATGAAAACTTACATTACATCATTCTCCTGAATTATAAAGTGAAACGGGTTCTCAACAGAAGCAACCTAGAAATATGATCCTGTAATACTTGCCATTAACATTAATACTGAGAGATCATAAACTCGCACTTACCGACCAGCTCCAGACTCGCATAGATATCACGTCATGACGCGTAGATATAATATTACATGCTACCTATCTTTGAGCTGAATTATTTCAATATGAATCATTTGGATAGTAATTCTTTAGTCCTAGCTTGATTGACCTTGCAATGCAAATAAAAAGAGGGCGAGTTGCCTTTTGTTACCTCTGAGTAGTTTTTATGATAGTTAAAATGTCCCATATTTATTCTTACATCGATTAAGACCAAAATCAGAAGTAATGCTCTCATGAACCTTGGAGTAACGGAAGCACAGGGTCAGACAGCAGTATAGCCTAGGTTAATTAATATTCTTCGGGTTAGGGTTAGGGTTATCTTGGACGCGTTAGACGATCACTTCCTATCCTGACTCAATTTATCGCATTGCCTAAGCTCTTCTTGGTTTAGAGCTAGCATCACATCCCTGCTTGGCGAGGTGAGTGGGGTCCTGAGTCCTTGAACCATGTGAGCAAGCACGTGCCTCCCTACCAGGCATGATGTCTTTTTTGGAGTGGTGACCTGCCGGGCATAACAGATACGGGCCAGTCAGTCAGATATGGCTGCATGATGGCGGCAACCATCGTCGGCAGGTAATTTCCAAACCCCACGGGGATCGCATTCTAGGCTGGCTCTCCTCGGTCCCCACAGAATCATAACCAGAGCCAGAGTCTCACCCACAGAAGCGACTCCACAAACATCAAGGTCTCCTCTCATTTCCCATCATGTTTTTTTGCAGCACTGTGTACATGTGATTCGTAATCTAAAGAGGTCATTTGTCTGCTGATAAGTAATCTAAACAGGAAGAGCGAGACCATCCCCCCGACCATCACTTCCAGCAGTAAAGACCAGCTTTCCAGTGCCTTGGTCACGACGCTGCCTAATCAGTTGACCCCTACCAAACCAAACACGCTGGAACTCGCTGAGTACCTCCACCTTGTGTCCTTTTTCCCTCAAGGCCGCGACTACACTTTGGTCGATGCCCTCTTCAAAGTACACCTGTCCCCGCTGGCTTCCAGGGGCTGCCGCAATACAGAACCTGGGAGCGTCCAATGCCTCTTGGGCGCTCAAGCCAAACACCTCCGTGTTCAACAGGACTTGGACGTGTCCCTGGGGCTGCATCAGTCCACCCATGACCCCGTAGACTGAGTGAAGCTGGCGGTCAGCACCTTCACCTTGGGTGGTGAGCCCGGGGATGATGGTATGGTACGGCCGTTTGCCTCCCTTGTAGATGTTGGGGTGATCGTCCGGGGTAAGATCAAAGTTTGCGCCACGGTTCTGCAGTGTGAATCCACATCCCTTGGGGACCATGCCCGATCCAAACTCGCGGAAGACGGAGTTGATGAAGCTCATGCCGTTTCCATCTTTGTCTGTCACGGCAAAATAAACGGTATCGCTGTGGTTCTGTGCCGGAGACGGTCCGGGACTGCCGTGAGCGTGATCTCCCGCCTTTTCAGGATCAAACAGCTTGGCCCTCTCTGCCAAATAGGACCTTGAAGTCAACTCTTCAGGGCTCACCGAGCTATCATCAGGGTCGGTAACCCACCACGTGGCATCCGCAAACGCGATTTGTAGAGCCTCAATGACGGCATGCAGGTATTGAGCAGAATTATGATCCTCAGTTCCGAAAGGTTTGATCTTGCCCACGGCCTCAAGCTCCTGAAGAATGCCAAGAGCCATGAGCGCCACGATACCTTGTCCGTTTGGAGGATGTTCCCAGAGCTCGACAAAGCCCTTGCTGCCCGAAGATCGAGAAGGGTCGTTTCCTACTCCAAAGGCACTGAACTGAAGTGAGATGGCCTTGGTTTCTTGTGTGCCCTCGTCGAGGTGATTCTGGAGATCAGAGAGCTCTAGCTTACCGCCCTTGCTCTGTACAAGATCGATAATGGCCTGGGCGATAGCTCCAGTATAGAAACCGCGTTTACCCTCGGCGGCTAAGGTTCGTAGTGTTTGAGCTAAACGTGGGTTTTGGAGAATCTCTCCGGCGCGCGGGGCTCGTGCTCCCTGTTCGGCCTGCTTGTCGTGGATCAATATCTCGCCAAAGTTGGGAGACGCCCTCTTCAGCTCGGCCTCGGCGTTTTGCCACTATCACGATCAGACTGTGCTAATAAAATCCCGAGGACAATGTCACAGAGCCTTACCATCCTTGCTGATATCTCGCTCACCGGGAATCCTTCCTCAGCGAGCTCGATAGCCGGCTCAAAGATTTGAGACAGCGTCACCTTGCCACTGCCGAACTTTTCGACCACATCGACCCAAGCCGCCGCGGCTCCCGGTGTCGTGACCGAGAATGGGCTGTTGAGGGGGATTTTGCGAGCCTCGCCGGCCCCAGAAGCTAGCAACGCTTCTTTGACTTGTTTTAAGTTGGTGTTTTTGGCGCTACGACCGGAGCCGTTGAGAGCGTGGACCTGCTTGGAGGTGACGTCAAAGTAGAGGCAGAAGGCATCCCCACCAAGTCCAGTTGAGGCTGGCTCAGTTACGTTGAGTGCCGCAGCTATTGAAGTGTCCTTGTCAAATCTCTGGTTTCAAGAATTGGTACAGACACCAAAACCTACCCACGGCAATGGCAGCATCCTATCACGAGCCGAAAGATTAGTTTCCAAGCTTTTTTCATGAGAAGAAGCATATGCACATACTGCTGCATTTCCTCCCAGTTTTAGGATTCTTTGTCCAGCCTCGGCTGCCAGGGGCTGAGAACACGCCACCATGCCCTTGGTGCTATGCACCGCACTCCTCCTGCTTGCAAAGCGAGCAAACTTCTGGCCGCCCTCTTCAGTAGTGGCCATTTTGTCAGGATTTATAACAATTATAGCTTCGAGTTCACAATTACAGACAAGATATCAGTGGACAAAGCCATGGCTAAGTGCCGACACAGAGGAGGCGGCTTCTTAAAGAGCAGAGCTCTGGGCGTTCACTAGGAGACCAGCTTCGATCTTGCCCGCATACACCACACAACCGCGACAGCTCTCTGCGCTACCCATTCCGTTGTGACTTCTAGTCCCCATCGTAAAGTCGGTCATGTCGGTGTTGTCGGTGTTGTCGGCCTTCTCGGCGTTGTCGGTCCCCTTATCTATTCCACTCGCTGATAAGATGAAACCCGGGGGAGTGTTGATAACGCATGTACACAACAAATAATGCGACTATCTAATGCTCCTCTGGTTTATTTCATTATAGGACTAGTACTTGGCCCCTTGATGGTTGTGCTTAGACTGATCTATCTGAAACTTGCAGATTGAGGGGTAAAGACGCCGCTGGGTAGCCACTAGGAACCATTCCATATCGTAGCAATGATAAGCCGTGGTTATTTCATATCTCGGATCGAACCGGTGAACATCTTATCCACTAGTCGGAGCACGACAGGGTAATATCTTACTCCGACCCTTGTAATAGGAAGTCATGCTATTTGAGGGGAATATCTAGAGTCAACTCTCAAGATTCACTTCTCCACAGAGATGAACGAACAAGCACCACCCATCATACAGCTGCCATGGCCGAGATCAAGAAGCATTTCAAGACTGCGTGTCGGGTCTGTCGCGGTCGCAAGGTCAAATGCGATCGTCAGCTGCCGTGCGGGAACTGCATCTCCGCAGACATAAACTGCACGTATCCGCCTCAGGTCCGGACCGTCCGCCGGCCAAAGCGGGCCGCAGCAGCCAAGCAGCCCAGCCCACTCGCCGACGCGTCTCTTGTCGACCGGCTCGATCGCCTAGAATCTCTTCTCAAGCGCCAAGCACCCAATTTTGAGCTGGTTGACGATGACGACAATTTGCTGCACAAGAACGCGCAGTCTTATCCTCCGAGGTCTGACCCGGGCTCGGCCAACTCTAACAAGGTCTTGCCCCAGGAGAATAGCACAGAGAGTATCGCCAGCCCATCCCCATCGTCTGCCGCAGAGGATCCGGTACCATACAGCCCTGGCGTTACCGACAGCTCTAGCTTGTGGGGCCATCTTGCTGAGGATGAAGCCGAAGATGCTTCAACGGCAGGTGTAGAATCACAAGAGCATAGCGCGTCGACGATAAAGCAGACCTCTTTGACACCCAAAGCTCCGACTGACAGATTCCCATTCCAGCAGGTAGATGATGTAAAACCCACGCTGCTGCTCCTCTCGACACGCCATCGAGCGTTTTGCTGGACGAGATACACTGAGAACGTCGACCCGCTGCTCAAGATCATTCACAAGCCGAGCACCCGAGAGCTCATGTCCATTGAAGTGCATCAGGCCAAGAAGCTGCATCCTGCCAGTTTAGCGTTAATTCAGGCCATATGCCTCATCTCGATCACATCCACGTCTGAGGAGGACGTGTCGGCCAACCTCAATCGAGAAAAAGGGATACTTCTGCACGTCACTTCCTCGCTGACTGAGCAGGCCCTTGTGGCCGCGAATTTCCTTGCCACTCGTGACATGCGGACGCTGCAGGCGTTGCTGCTCTTTCTATACTATCTCAAGTACAAGGCTGACGCGAGACTGTCTGCTCTCTGCGGAGTTGCTGTTAACATTTCGTTGAGCATGGGTCTCAACCACGACCCTCGTTGCTCGAATCTTCCTCGCGTGGATATTGAATTGCGAAGGCGTTTGTGGTGGCAACTCATTACGTTTATCGGCCATCCAGACGACTCTAACTTGCATTGTTCTCCTCATCTGCTCGGTTCCGGCGCTGACACCAAGATCCCGCTGAACCTAGACGATGACGAATTAGAAAACGGCATCATCTACACCGCTGAAGAACGTCACGGCTTCACCGAAGCGAGCTTTTCTCTAATCCAGTACGAGATTGTCCAGTCTTACAACCAGGGCCAGATGGAGCGGGGATCCCTCACCACGACCTTTACGACAACCGTCTCTAGGGCGGAGGAGCGGCTTCGCCATTCCGAGGAAAACTACAAGGCCAAATATTTCCGCACATCACTGCCCTTGCGAGGCTTCCAAGATTTTGCAGCAAAGACTTCAGCCCTCATTCTGGCCAAGAGATGCTTTCTATCACACCTATCACAGGGCAAAACTGCCTACGGCGCCGTCTTTGGCAACCCAGAAGCAGAGAACCGTCTGTTCCGCCTCGGGGTCGAAGTTCTGGATCTTTCACAGAGTATCCAGCGGGCGGAGGAATTCAGGAAATGGCGTTGGCTTCATGGCATTTTCTTCCAGTGGACTGTGGCTAGCTTCGTTATCAAGGAACTCCCCTTCCGCATCCAGGACTCGGTTGCTGCCAAGGCATGGACACTCATCGATGGCATCTTTGTCAACTGGCCCGACTCTGTCAGACATTGCGAGCGCGCCACGATGCTAAGGGCCGCCATCTCTGAGGCTTTCCGGCGCAGAGAGGCTATAGCCTTATGCGACAGCATGTCAGCACCTACAACCCAGGATGAGCTGGAGTTTCCGAGGGTCGACTTCCTGTCCGACACACATTCCGGGCCGAAACTAAGGAATTCTCCAGATTTTTCTTCCCTCTTCTCGGGCGACCTCGGGCTGCCTGTGCTTACCCCCATCCCTCTGAATAAAGTATTCTCGGATTCTGATTTTCGCAGTGCCAACTTTGATCAGGACTTGTCAAATTGGGACTTTCCAAGTTAATACGTATTTTTTTTAAAGAACCGTAGCTCTTATTTAAATAAATATAGTCAATTTTATTTGATTTATCGACAATTTGGTAAATGTTAAACTTGAAGACCATAGAGCCCTTGATCCAAGTCTCGAAAACCGCAGAGCCTAGACGTATTTCCCCCATGACAAATGCTTCGCATCAAGCTGGTAAATAGTACAGCTTCCGGGCAAGAAATCGTAAGATTCGTATCATAGCCGCTCACTTCGGTGTTGTCGGCTTTTCGGTCTTCTCGGTCCATGGCCGCTCGACAGACCAAAGTTCCCGTTCCGGAGGCCGATCACAACATGAGCCATACTGGACTATCGCACCACGCGACGTACCTTAGATAGCTGAGAATGTTGCATTGTACGTTGTCTATTAAACTTTCGAGGGCTCAAGTGTATCTTCTGGTCACCCTCCAGGCATTACAGAAACATCTCACCGTCCCAATTCTGGCCTTGACCACAATGTACATCATATCACTCATGTTGGAAAGGCCTATGGTCTTGTCTGCTACATTTCCAATCCTCGTCATCATCACTTGGATTGGCTACCTCTTCCTCTGCAGGGAACGCCTTCCCAATGTTGAGTTTCTTCGCATCGCAGACAAGCCTGGTAGGGCCGGTGACTCGGACGATGTGGAAGCATTCATGAGGGACAGCCTTTGTGCCATTATGAAGGGCTACAGTCAAGTACGCTGTTCTCGGTCCTTATTTCTTCTGCCCGCATTGGGCATGAGAGTTGCTGACACCTTTCTAGTACTCCAAACACGGCAAGCACTTTTTGTTGAGGACACCAACCCAGGTCTACTTGATGGCTGCGTCCAGCATGCTGGAAGAAATTCGCAAAGCCCCCGAGAGTCAGCTGAGCCAGCCGGCAGCCGCCAACGTCATATTCCAGATCAAGCACACTTTACACCCGAGCATCCTCAATGATTACTATCATTTTGATGTCGTCCGCAAGAGCCTCACGCACAACCTGCCCAGAATCATTGGCGATCTCGCTGCCGAGACTCGGTTTGCATTTGACGTGGAGCTAGGGACGTGTGGTGACTGGAAGCACGCCAATGTGTTCCATACTGTTACTCAAATAGTAACCAGGATCTCAAACAGGATGATGGTTGGCCTGGTTCTCTGTCGAAATGATGAGTACTTACACTACTCGGCCACTTACACCAAGGCGACCTTTGATGCGGCGGCCATGCTCCGGAATGTCCCCAGCTTTCTTAAATCTTTGCTCATGTATTTCAACACCAGCCACAAGAGCCAGCAGCAAGTGGCTCGCAGACTCATGTTTCCCATTATAAAAGAGAGGCTTTCTAGGATGAGCCTCGACACTACCAAACCTGACAGTCAAAACAAACCCAACGACGCCCGTGAGTAGATGTAACTAGTTCTCAAATCTGCTGCCCCGTACAGTCTTGCTTAGACATAATCGCTAATACTCGGAGCTCAGTTCAATGGTTGCTTGACATTACCCCTCCGGCTAAAATGGACCCTGAGCTCCTGCTCCAGCGCATGATTCACATCAACGTGACCGCCATCCATGCCCCCGCCGTGACCTTGACCGAATGTATCTTTGACTTGTGTCGCCATCCCGAGATTCACGCGGAGCTCCGTGAGGAAATCTCTGAGATTCTGGGTAATAAATCTTTGGAGGATGCCTGGACCAAGGTGAACGTGGATCGGCTCGTCAAGCTTGACAGTTTCATCCGCGAGTCAGCCCGCCTTACCCCCATGAGTGCAGGTAAGTAGAATGACGCTTCTTGTTCCGTTCATTTGTTTGTATCATGGCCCATTGACTATTTCTTCTGATACAGTCAAGATGGAGCGTCTTGCTGTCAAAGACTTCAACTTTAGCGACGGAACCTTTGTTCCCAAGGGAACATCCGTCGGGGTCATCTCTCACGGACGGCATCTAGACGACGACCTCCTCCCAAATGCCTCAACTTTTGACGCGTTCCGCTACGCCAGGGCGCGCGCGGAGCCTGGCAAAGAGAATCAGTTCACCTTTGGCCAGGCAAGCCAGGACAATCTCCTCTTTGGATTGGGCAGGCACGCCTGTCCTGGCCGTCACTTTGCCTCGGTTCTCATCAAGCTCGTGCTCACGCATGTCTTGATCCACTACGACATTAGGTTCATTGACGGTCTTCCACAGCCTAGTGGGAAATGGACTCAAAAGTTTCGCAATCCAGATTTCGGTTACGCCATTGACTGGAAATGCCGCAAGGTCACCAACAGTCTCCAACATGCTTTCCCGTCGGAGTAACGATGGCAGGGCAGATGCAGATTGCTATGCCTCCCACTCCACGCGAGTGGCTTTCAACCAGCAGAGGCACAGCCTTGTATTTGGGTAAATGCTTAAATTTTGGATATATGCGAAGGCCATTTTTTTATAGGTTTCATTTGCCAATGAAAATTTAAATTTATCGATGGTCCTGATTGATATCCAACTTAAATGGTGTGCATAGCTTATAAAGAATCTTTGCAATCGATGAGTCCAAGTCCGTACTATCGGCTCATTTCCCTTCGTAACGAACTCAATTATCGATTATGCACTTTCAATTACCGATACATTCTCCCAGCAAGATAAATTACATAATGCAGGTGGACAGCGCTCAATGGTTCAAAATTAAGTTGTCGGATAACTTGTTCCGCGTACATACCCTATACTACGTGGTCGGGATTCAATACGAAGCTTTTCGGTGTCGGCCGCCGACGCCGAAGACAGGACCCACTTTACTCTATATGAACTCTTCCTTCACCCCGTCTCATTATTCTCTAATCATATAGGTCATTTTATTTTAACTATCCAAGGTAAAAGAATATGACTCCTGAAAGCTATCGAGACTCTACCGTATTAGATGAGAGCATTGGAGGTGGGCTATCAATTGATGCTGTGTCTTTCACTGAAAGACCTCCCCGTTAAGGCCGTACCTATGCATTCAAATTGCATTTTCCATATATTCAAATTGATGCAGAATTCCAGTGCTAAATCTTTTTCATGGCTAGCATCTGTCACATTGCCAACTACGGCAAAATTGAAGTGACACTCCGCTAATGCATAGTGGAATGATAGCCTCCATCCTTTTGACAGTACCTTTCTAGTTAGCACCAGTATGCAAGGTTGACTCCCACCTAAAATGAGGCACGGCGATCCAACTCTGTCGGCCTAGGAGGCCGAAACAACTAAACCCATGACCGTGTACTCTAGGATAATAGAGTTAAATATCCCGGCCCTTGTAGCCTTGGTTCTCCGCAATCTCCCCGCAAATGTTGCAATAACGGTAAAGGGCTTTGAGGATCTGCAAAGGCGGGCAGCACTCGAGCGCTCTTTAGTGGAACTATCGGCGAACCATTGCCGATGATTAGACTTCTCTTTGGGAGATAAATAATTTAAGAAATTCGAGTATTCGGCTTTCGGAGTTGGGCTGAGCTCATTTCCTTTGAATTGGCAAGCATTCTTCACCACAATGCGAACTCTTCTCACTGCCCTATTCGCCCTTCCCACTTGCTGGGCATTAGCTGCGGGGCGAGAACGATGCAAGCTAATCGCAGCCGATATTTCAATTGAGAACACAACAATTGCCTACGTATCCCATCATTTAAAAGGCGAAGTAATTGCCTTACCTGGCACCGCGGAGTCTTGTGGTGGACCAACTCTGAACACCACAATATCAGCAAATCTCTGCCGGTTTGTCCTCGACACAGCAACTAGCAACAGCAGTAGTGTTCATTTAGAGGCATGGCTTCCCGATGACTGGAATGGTCGCTTTCTTGCAACGGGTGGCGGTGGTCTTGGAGGTTGCATTGACTACACCACCGTTCAAAACGGCGCGTCTCTCGGATTTGCGTCTTTCGGCATGAATGGTGGGCACAACGGCTCAGTAGGATTCGACTATTTCCTGAACAAGCCCGAGGTGATCATCGACTTTGGCCACCGTGCCATGCATGTGCAGGCAGTAGTAGGCAAAGAGTTGTCCCGAAAATACTATGGTAGCGCCTCAAAGCACAACTACTATGTCGGCTGCAGTACGGGAGGGAGACAGGGCCTGAGCACTGCGACCCATTACCCCAAAGACTTTCACGGGATGCTCCTCGGCGCCCCTGGAGTTGAATGGATTCGCATCGTCACTCAGTGGTATCTGCAG
Organism: Calonectria naviculata; assembly: GCA_003031705.1. NCBI lineage: Eukaryota > Fungi > Ascomycota > Sordariomycetes > Hypocreales > Nectriaceae > Calonectria > Calonectria naviculata. Next base: position 43,436 of record NAGG01001005.1, on the reverse strand, counting down.
GCGATGCGATATGGATGGCCGGATATACATACAGACGGTTACGTCACTCTTGAACAGTTCAAAGCCGTAGCTGCCAAGACTATCGAGCTTTTTGATGGCTTTGATGGTGTGAAAGACGGCATCATTGACAACCCGACCCATCTGCGTCTGGATCCACAAATATTCAGCTGTGGAACTGGAATCCTCAACGACACCGTATGCTTAAAGAACGGCAAGCAAGTGGAATCTGTGAGGCTTGCATATGAAACAATGACGGACCTCGAGGGAAATTTCGTATATCCAAGCTTCCAGCTCGGGGCAGATCCCTCAAGTTTTGCCAGCAACGAAGTAAACGGGACAGCCTATTTTTCATTCCCTCAAGTTCGTGACTACTTTAGAGGCATCGTCTACAACGACTCCAACTGGTCCGACCAGAACTTGAGCATCGCCGACGTCGAACATGCTGTCAGCCTAAATGTGGGACTGACCAATACTGGTATCAGTGAGGCTTACCTTGACGAGTTTAAGGCATCCGGTGGGAAGATCATTTCGTACCACGGACGGTTTGATGCTACTGTCCCATCCGAGTTAACGGAATGGTATTACAACGGTGCTAGCAGCAACATTAACGCGACTTTGGATGAGATGCTCGACTTTTATCGACTCTTCTTCATCCCCGGAATGGGTCACTGTAGCTCTGGCCCGGGCGCGTGGAACATTGGGCAAAAGTACCCGCTTGATAAGAGTCTGCTCGATGCAAAGCACAACGCAGTTTTGGCGCTAGTCGATTGGGTCGAGAAGGGCGAAGCGCCCGAATCCCTGATTGGAACAAAGCACGAGAATGATGATCCAACAGAAGCCATTTTGTCACAGAGAAGTAAGTACGACAAGTTAATTTTAGACTATCAGCTGCTAATACCTGAAAATCTAGAATACTGCGTATATCCAAAGCAAAGCACATGGGATGGAAAAAATGTAGAAAGCTGTAACTGTACATCATCATTCGCATAAAACATTGAGATACGAGATTCAGTACAAATTCCAAACAACTTTTATCGTTCATTATTTTCGACTAGAGCGAGATAAATTGAATACTACTTTTATGTATAATGAAATAATGGCTTAAGGCACTGTGTTCAGATGGCAGTCATCTCCACGGCTCCAAATAATGACTTCTTGTGTCTCTGCTGGTGTCTCTAAACCCTGACCACAGCCACAGCTTCCACTTCAATCAAGAACTCGGGCAGTGCAAGACTCGAAACACCAAGCAGAGTGCTGGGCGGTGCATGACGGCGCCCATCAACAGTGGTAAAGAATTCCTTGATAACGTCTATGAGCTCGTTCCGTAGAGATGCATTGTAGTTGACAACGTAAAGTGTAATTTTGACAATGTCTTGAGGCGTTGCGCCTTTGAGAGCAAGGCAGGCGGCGACGTTTTGGAAAGCATTATGAGCCTGTTCACTGAATGATTTTGGAACCCCCTGCGTTGGGCTTGAAGGTGACGGTGTCCCAACCTGACCTGCGGTATGAAGGAGGTAGTTTGACGGGCCGCCTGGTGTCAATGTTACGACAGAAAGATCAGAGAATGTCGGAGACAACGACTCTTTGTCGGAGCGATTCAAGGTTTCGATAAGAGAAGATGTCATGTTGGTAGACGTTGCAAATTTGTTTGCCTCCTTGTGTGTGCAATGTTGCGCATTTTAGAGCCTGAGTGCTCGGGCCGAAGTGGCTCGATAAACCCCGAGTCGGCCGATATCTCGGTGCTGCAGGTGGATGATCCCCGCGTATCGTCAGTTGAGATCTCCGGCGCGGGTCTTATCAGACTTGGATCGAGATAAGGCGGGCGCACCCTTGTCAGTCAACAGCCCTTGTCTGGGCCCTCACCTTGGTCCTTAAAGAGAGCAAGTCTGCTTGGCCAGAGTATAATCCCATCATTTCAAAAAGCCAGAGATAACTGAGGACACTGTTTGTTTACTTTTTCACTCAAACCTCAACCCCCAATGTCTACGACAAAGACTCCGGTGAAGAAAAACGAGGAGATCACTCCCGACAACATTGACACACCATCGGTTACAGCCGGGACCACATCCAAGATTGAGAACGATTTCGAAACATGGGACTTTTACGGAAATTCCATTAGTGAATCCTACCGCCTCAAGTCGGCCCTTGTTTCGAAATGCATGCAAGAAATTGGCATGGGCCCCTTCCAGTGGAAGCTCTTTCTCTTCTGTGGCCTCGGCGGAATGATTGACAATTTGTAAGCTCTACAACATCTCAAATTATTCCATGCTCCAACAGAGTTGACTGACCAAAGCCCTGCCTGGATAGCTGGTCGCAAGGTCTACCGACAGTCCAGCCTCCCTCCGTGCTCGAATTCAGTGACGCAGCCAACATCACCTTCAGCTCCATTGCGTATTATGTCGGCCTTATCCTCGGGGCTTCTTTCTGGTCAACAACGTCTGACTTTATCGGCCGGAAGCCAGCCTTCACTATCACTCTGCTGCTGGGCGGCATCTTCGGCGTCGCGGTTGGAGGCTCCAGGAGCTTCTTGACTTTCTCTGCCCTCTGGGCCGTCATTGGTACCGCAGCCGGGGGCAACGTCCCCGTTGACAACATGCTGTTTCTCGAATTCCTGCCCGTGTCCCACCAGCACCTCCTCACGACTATTACGGCCTGGTGGGTGTCTGGTCAGCTTGTGGTATCGCTGATCGGTTGGGTTTTGATCGCCAACTTTAGCGCTCCAGCTGGCTCATCTTCCGGAGACGTACGTTTTGAGGATAACATGGGATGGTAAGTGCCGGCGTGGGATCTGCGAAGCATTTACAGCTGACCTTCTCCGACAGGCGCTATGTCATGTTTACACTGGGCGGTATCGCCATCTTGATTCCTCTCGTCCGGCCCCTCGTATTCAAGATGCCAGAATCACCACGCAATCTATTGGCGAGGAACCGCGACGCTGAAGTTGTGGAATCTGTCAATTTCGTTGCACGCGCAAACGGGAAGCCAGAACCCATTACCCTTGCCATGCTGCAGCAGATCGACATCAACCTCGGTCTCGTTTCCTCTGACGGCGAAACTAGGATAACGAGGAGCTTGTCATATCAAGAAGCACTTCGGAAAATCTTGGAGAACTTCAAGACGGTCAATGTCAAGTCTCTCTTTGCCACGAGAAAGTTAATCCAGCACACAACCGTCCTTTGGCTTATCTGGCTCATCATCGGCATCGCCTTCCCGTTGTACTTTAACTTTTTGCCCATCTATCTCTCCCAGAAGTTTGATGGCGACCACTCCTTGAACACTACCTACCGAAACTACTGCATTCAGTCAGTTGTTGGCGTTTTCGGGCCTGTAGCTGCTGCGTGGATGATTCAGACACGTCTCGGAAGGCGATATGTGATGGCCGTTGGTGCTATAGCTACGGGTATATTCTTATTTGCCTACACTACTGCTCGCTCGTCCGCTGCCAACCTTGCCTTTTCTTCCATCAGTGGAATGATTGCTAATCTTGGTGAGCGCTTCTATCCCAAACATTTGGCTAGAAAGCATCTGTTAACCATATTGCATAGTATACGCCATCTTATTTGCTTTTACGCCCGAGTCATTCCCAGCGCCCTATCGTGGCATTGGCTGTGGCTTGGCCGCTGCTCTACTCCGAATCGGAGGATTGGTTGCAAGTCTTATAGGGACCTATACTAACTTTACGGTTGTCCCTATCTATGTGGCGGCTGCGATGTGGTGTGCTGCAGGATTACTTTGCTGTGCTCTACCGTTTGAAACCTATAACCATACGGCCGTATAATCTCATCACGGGCTACTTTGTTTTGGAGGAAAATGAGGAATATAAAATTCAAGTTAACTTTATAAATACTATCAGTATTGCAATGAATATAAAACGCCAATCGGAATAGTAGGCAAGGAAAGGGTTTGGAGTAAATCTATGGTGGCTAGACTCAACTACTACCATTGAGAAAGTGAGACTCGATGTACGACTGTAATTTCTCTATGATGCTCAAGACTCGGGGATTTCTCTGTCATGTCATTTTGACGACCTTTGCATTATATTTGGCAGCAATGGTTATACTGCTCTACAGTTGAAAACGATCCAGCGATGATGAGTGGGACGTATCTGTTTCGCAAGTCAACCAGCCATAATGTTTCGTCACGTCAAATAAGGCACAAGACTCTCTACCTCTGTTTCAGAAATGTAGCGATAGGAAAATATGTAGTCTAATGAACTTTCCCCAACTACGAATAACTCAGTCTTGAAAGTCCCAAATTTTGTCCAAAAGCTCGATCAGTCAGGGCGATCAGATACGCGTCACTCTCTCCGCCTGATGTGTGCTCGACCCAGGACCATGCAGGTACAACAAAAACGTCCTTTTCTTTCCATTCGATTGTCGATTCCTGAGTCACAGCCTTGATCTTTGATGAACCCTCTCCACGTATAACTACATAGATGAAACTGCAGGTTTCCTGGAAGGCCTTTGTGGTGTAGTTGTTTGAGAGCTTCTCTGCCTGAGCAGCAATGGTATGGGAGAATTGATTGCCGTTGGTCAAATAGTGGTACACGGCATGTGGACCAGCCTGGGAGTCAAGCGCTTTCTTGGCAGTTTTCCACGAGAAGTGAAAAGGACTTCCATCGGTGACTCTAGGGACATGTCGTAAGCTACACTGCGTTCAAGCTACCTAAAAGGCGTTTCGAGCTGGTTTGGGTATCTTGTGATAGAATTGATTGAATAACAGCTATACTTACAGATCGGGTACTCTGGGGGTAGGATACAGTTCGAGAAAGTTGATACGAGCAAACATGTGCAGTGGGATATCAAGGCAATCGACCCATATGGTCGGCGTAGGGCCATCATTTCCATGATAGTGCCATTTCCAAGATGGAGTCAGTACCAAGTCACCTTCCTCCAGGTAGATTTTGTGCCCAGCGACGGATGTGTAACCTTTGTCGCTCTCGAGGATAAGACGGACTGCATAAGCCATATGGCGATGCGCCGGGGCGGTCTCTCCTGGAAGCACGGTCTGATACCCTGCGTAGAGCGTATCTGTCGTATAAGGCGAGGGACCATTAATTGTGGCTGAGTTGGTGGTTGCGTCAGTCAAAGTACTTCATAGTTTGATCACATCGTTGGTTGTTTAGACAAAGTGGACAACTCACGAAAGCCTGGGTTGACCATCATCAACGCTCTGCGCTCAGCCATGTGCTCTGGCACAATAATGCTCGTCTCGAGCAGAATCTTTCGCATGTCGGACCATTGCCACTTAGTCGGCAACGCTCTGGGATTCGGGCTCAACTTGGAAACCTTGTCAGTCACTGTCCACATTGGGTAGCTGTTGTTCTGGCGACAACGTTCAATGATCTGGTCGGTTGCGGCTTTGACAGCCTCTTCTGTCTGTGTGTCAGATGTCATGGTTTCCTTAAGTGTTGTACGCGCTTTGTTGGAAGAGATGGGTATAGCTGTGTGCACTACGTGAGAATCATGAACAAACTTTTAAGTGATGTGCATTCAATTACAGGAGTGGTCATCATCGCCGGCAAGAGACTGCGGTGGATTTCTTCTCGGGAGACTTCCTCGGTTGCAAATGTCGTCGGCCCTCTCGGTGTTGTCGGCAATGTCGGCCTTGCCAATGGTGGCGGTGGTGTCGGCCATGTCGGTGGTTCGGGCCGGTAAAGGTGCTGGTGCAACTACACGTCCCGATGAGGGTTTCGACAATCAGACTACTGATGACATTCTTAATAGCTTCAAGTCACCAAAAATAGGGTATAAGTCTGAAGTGGCGATCCAGTGTCATCTTAACGTGGCACATCATCAGAGTTTACAAAGCAGGATTCCGGAAATTACAAACATGTCCGCTTCCCTCAAAGTCATTATTATTGGCTCTGGTATGCCTCTCTCTGAATTTACCTGAACTACAATTAACCGTCCAAAGGCGTTGCCGGATTGTCGCTTGCCCATGGCCTCGACAAGGTAGGCTCAGGAGTCATCACATCATGGTATCTAGGACAGCTTCATGTACTAATCCGATCTCAGGAGAATATTGAATACCAAATTTTTGACAAACGTGGCCCGGCTACTCCCCAGCGAGACTGGGGTATCACCGTGCACTGGGCTGTTGAGTTTCTCGACCTGTACCCCGATGACTTTAAGAAGCGCTTGCCCAGTGCACAGGTGGTGGAGAGCAAGCTGGAGGACCCCGCCGAGTTTGTCTTGTTTCACAATGGAGAGACCGGTGAGGTGATTAAGGAAATCCCACTTGGGCCTGCTCGACGATTCAGTCACCGGAAGATCCGGGCACTGTTGGCCGAGGATATCAATGTACAGGTCAGTTTGAGGTTTCGCTCGCGACAGAACCCGCCGCTCAGGTTTTAACATTTTACCGTGTTTAGTATAACAAAGAGCTCGAGGCTATAAATGAGCTGCCAGACGGCGTCGAAGCGGTCTTTGCTGACGGAACCACTGCGAGAGGCACTATTATCATCGGTTGTGATGGTAGCCGATCTGCCACCCGAAAGATATTATTTGGCAACAAGCCTGAAGGAGAATGGAACCCGCTTCCAGGTTTCGTGCTCAACAATTTCTGGATGCAATTCAGCGCCGAAAAGGCAATCAAGCTCAAAGGACAGCTCGGGGCATTCCTGGATATCTCTATCCACCCCAACGGTACCTACTACGGTCTAATTCGTAAGATCTACTGAGCTCTACCCCAGCCAAAACCAGCCACTTATTCATGTTTACGTAGCCTTGGATATCGCGGCCGATGCTAGTCCTGAGAACTGGAAGTTCCAAGTCTTTATGGGCTTACCTTCCGACATTAAACCAGAGGATGACTCCTCGGCTCAACGTTTCCAAATGGTCAAGGCCGCAGGTAAACCCTTTGTTGATCCATTCCGATCTGCTATTGAGTGGATGCCGGAGGGAACGTACATCAGCCCTGACAGGTATGGAACCTGGGAGACGCGGCCATGGGATCACAAAGGAGGCAGGGTGCTCATTGCCGGCGATGCCGCTCACTCAATGACAGCTCGTAAGTGCTCGAATTCCGGCCAAGATGATTCTGCTGACAACTCCAGACCGTGCCCAAGGTCTCAACCACTCTTTGCAGGATATACTTAACGTCATCAAGGGCTTGAAGGGGGTCAAAGCGGGAAAGGTTTCGCAAGCAGACTTTGCCACTTTATATGTGGACGAAATCGTTCCTCGTGGTTCTGAGGAAGTCCGCATGTCTCTGCAGCAAGGCTTGGCAGTGCACAACTGGGCCAAGGTTCAGAACATGCCTATTTTAAAGATTGGAACTACTCCCCTGCATATGGAGCAGTCTATTGTACCTCTTCCAGCTCAATAAGTATTTACAGATAATACATGCAAGTTTAACTAGTCTTCTTTCCATCTTCTTACTACTTGGTCTTTTAACTGTCTTGAATCACCGTGTCATGTTTTCTGTCCCCCACTTGCCCACCCTCGACCACACACGCCAAATCATGCAGTCGCTGGTTCGAGGCAGCCACCAATCACAAATTGTGTCCTTCCCATCGCTTCTCTGTCTCCGCCAGATTCTACATCACCAACATTATTGCCCCGACATCTGCTACCTCTCTGCGCATTTTACTTAGTGCATCATCGACTCTCTGCATCTTCTTGCCCCCGTCGAAAACAAGCATGGCTTCGACTACGGTGGCCTCGGCTGCCCCAGATCCCCCAGAGCCCCCTCGAGGGGATGGAGATAATCGGAAACCTCTTGGTCCCGCAACCGTGGTGCCAACTCGGCTGTGCGAGTACTGCAAAAAGAAGAAGTCAGAAGAACAGTTCAGGTACCTCAAGTACCGGTCGGGTTTCACGAAACAATGCCTTGATTGTCGGCTGTCCAAGAATGAAAAAATAAGTTCAGTTATCTGCATCCCGAGGCAATGCTAATTTTAATCCAATTCAGGGCCTACAGGATGACGAAACGCCTGAACGACATTTACAATGCACAAAACCCTGCTCCAAGCAATGTCAGATCTCCGGCACAACAGACCAACCAATCACCTACACCGTCCCAGCTATCTCCACCAGTTCAGCACGAGCCGATCAGTGCAGCACAATTGCAGGTTAGTCGTGAGCATGCGGCATCCCATCACCCATAGGCATTTGTCATCTTTAATTGGCCAAGCTGAGGACACAGGCTAACCAGGCAATAGATGCCCATTCAAAATGACCATCGAAGTCAAAGCCCTGCCAGCGTGCACCTGTCCTCGACACCCACTACTCGTCATCTTCCCGAAGGCCGTTGGGTATCGGCCCCAAGTACTCCTGCGCCTGTGCCAACCTCCCCTCATCCTGCAAGTGGAGAGCCTGGTCATAATCGCTTCATCTGCCCTCAGTGTGGCATTATTCGGCGAGTCACTGTTCGTCATGTCGATGGAAGATGTCTCTATTGCTTTCTCCGATCCCAAGATGACGATTACGACTATGATTAGGATGAGTTTTATTTTTGTCTCCGTTGTCTCGAGAATCACTTGTGCAGTGAATTTCTCAGTCCAACTGGCGAGGAACGCCCATATTGTACCCGTTGCACTCAATGAATAGAAAAGCGTTAATACACAAACCTGTTGTTAGGCTACCCTCGAGCATGATAACAATTATATGTCGTCAATGCGTGATGCCCGTGAAGTAAGATATTGGCTTCAATGCGGCCCTTGGGATAGATGCCCCGTTTTTCTTGCGTGGGGCTAGATGGCGCTGACTCAAGTCCGTAACCGGCTGCGGCTGCGTCATTGAGACCAGGATACATGTGTGGGGTGTGCGTGCTGGTCTCGGAGCGGGCCAGGTCCGATGCCGTGTGAAGGAAACACAAGGCGCTGCGGTGCAGTGCAGAGCTTGTCGACAAGACCTTGCGGTGAGCAGGAGCCAAATACGGCATCAGGTGCATGTAAATGTCGTGTGCCAGAGTGGCCAATCAATGGAACCTGATGGTTACAGTGCAGCGGCACGCGGGCATTGGTTTGGCTTTGAGTTTTTTTTTCCTCCAAGCTACATGCATGCTTTTGGCCGCCGCAGAATTTTATTTTATTTATTTACTTGGGGAGTTTTTTTTTTCGCGTTTGGCCAGCCTGGAGAAGAAGGGGGACAGGGAGACGGAGACAGCCAATATCTCATGGTGTATTTTTAACAAGTCGAAGGCCAGAATGCGAACTGCAGGTTAACGGATCTCGGTGCCCCTCAACCCGTTGGCCCGGCCGCCATGGGATGGTACGTGCTGGGGGCGGTGGCACGTGATGATGTGTTTCTCAAGACAGGGACAGGATGGTGCTCTATGGCACTGTTGTGGATAGTAGACACGGGATACTGAGACATACACAGACCTCCCTTCCTCCTCCTCCTCCCTCATGACACACGACGAAGCAAGGCACCGGTCGAATGAATGGTGACTCAAAACAGCGATCCGAAGACCGGCAATGACGAACCAGAGATGGATGGAACCCGGGATCCCCGTCGGAGCGGGGGAGGGAGTGACGCAGAATCGACTTTAACGCCCATTGGCGCTTGAGCCTTGAACAACCCCGGACCCATTTCATCAAAAATTCTTATTGGTGCTCGCCACACTCGTCTGCCCCGCCTCGCCCTGACCCCTCCACCTCCAGAGACAAGGGGAAAAAAAAAAAACCAAAAGTGGGTTTTCCATCCAGAGGCTTGGCCTTGGCTCTTTTCTTTACTAGAAAACCCGGCCTTTCCCAGCCAGCATTTCCTCTTCCATCTCTCAATTACCCAGGTTCCTCGTCGCCGTAAACGATACCAGAACGAAAACGACCACCGCCCAACATGAGTGCTACCACCGCTTCCAACGGCACGGCCGATCCCAGCGTAAGTCGTCCGGCGGCTGCCCTACCTACCCCGCCAACACCACGATCCACCAAAGACTGCCCCTCGCCGCTGACCTTTGCTCCTCCGTATAGACCGCCCGCCACCCGACCGTCGACGCTTCCAAGGTCTCGAATCCCTACAAGCCCGTCGGCGACTTCATTTCCAATGTGTCAAACTTCAAGATCATCGAGAGTACACTTCGTGAAGGAGAGCAGTTTGCCAATGCCTTTTTCGACACTGGTATGCTCAAATCCCTGTCCAAGACTTGCCAGGAGTTATGAATCAGGCACGACGACTGACAATTGGGTTGCCTACAGAGACCAAGATTAAGATGTGCGTCGATTTCCCCCAGTTACCTTTATAATGCTATAATACTGACTACATCACAGCGCCAAAGCACTGTTAGTCAAATTTGGAAGACTCGCTGCATAATTGGGCTAATTGGAATGTGAAAATGCAGCGATGACTTCGGTGTCGATTATATCGAGTTGACTTCGCCCCTAGCTAGCGTCAGTTTCCCTCCATTCCTGTCATTTTGCAGATGGCTAACTCCTATCACAGGAGCAATCCAGGCGAGATTGTGAGGCTATCTGCAAGCTAGGACTCAAGGCAAAGATCCTCACCCGTAACATCTCCCCTCCCCTCCTCGTATAGGTCAAACATGTAAAAAAGCTAATTAGTCTTCTAGATGTCCGTTGTACAATGGAAGATGCCAAAGTAGCAGTCGAGGTAATTCCCTTCTACTCAATCTACTTGCTTTTTTGCCTTTGCCAACTTATTTCTAGACTGGTGTTGATGGCCTTGATCTGGTTATTGGCACATCCCACTTCCTTCGAGAGTACTCGCATGGCAAGTCGATGAAGATGATTGAAGAACAGGCTCGAACCGTAATTGAATTTGTCAAGTCGAAGGGCGTTGAGGTCCGATTTTCATCTGAGGATTCCTTCCGAGTATAACTATATCTTTTCCGTATTAGTTAAAAGGTCATCGCTAATTTCCAATTACAGAGTGATCTTGTGGACCTTCTCTCTCTCTACAAGGCTGTTGACCAGGCCGGAGTCAACAGAGTAGGAATTGCCGATACAGTGGGATGCGCCACCCCCCGCCAAGTATACGACCTTGTCAGAACCCTCCGGGGCGTTGTTAGCTGTGATATCGAAACCCATTTTCACAACGACACTGGCTGCGCCGTATGTTAGAATTCTCTTGCTTAAGGAACGAAAAATAACAAGTAGTAAGATCGCCAATGCCTATTGTGCCCTCGAGGCCGGTGCTACCCACATTGATACCTCCGTTATTGGTATTGGCGAACGAAATGGAATCACTACACTAGGCGGATTGATGGCCCGTATGATTGTTGCTGATCGCGACTATGTTATGGGTAAATATAAGCTTCATAAGTTGAAGGAGGTATGTGGCCTGTCATTCTCAAGTATACTCTGGAGCTAACAATACTGTAAGATTGAGGATATGGTTGCAGAGGCTGTTGAGATTAACATCCCATTTGTAAGTTTTTGTCTGGGCTGGAATTGTGCAAAAATTCTATTTTACTATGGAAAGCTGACATATGACCTAGAACAACCCAATTACTGGGTAAGTTCAATACCTTGGCATCATGTTTTCTGAAAAACATTTGCTTCGCGGGGCTTTGAGACCACCTATATCGGTCTCTTGAGCACATTTCATCGTTTTCTTGGAAATGAGCGGTACAAGATGCTAACTTTCTTCAGCTTCTGTGCGTTTACACACAAGGCCGGCATCCACGCCAAGGTATGTTAAATTTCCCCCTCTCTATTGCTGTTTTGGTTTGGATTGCTTTTGGTTTCACTTGGTGTTGCGGTGATTGGTTATGGGTGGTTGATAGTCTTCTCGTGTTGTGTGGAACTCATCCTTTTAATAATACTAATTTATCTCTAGGCAATTCTTAACAACCCCTCAACATACGAAATCATTGATCCTGCGGACTTCGGAATGACACGTATGAATAAGCTATAGATCTCAAATTATTGCTTAAAGAATTAGCTAATTTTCTGTCAGGCTATGTACACTTTGCCTCCCGATTGACGGGCTGGAATGCTATCAAGACTCGTGTTAGCCAACTCGGTCTCGAGATGACTGATGAACAAGTTAAATTTGTGTAAGTGACTAATAGTTCGGACACATAAAACTGGATACTAATCAACACCAGTACTGCTAAGATCAAGGCTCTTGCTGATGTTCGACCTATTGCTATTGATGACGCTGACTCAATTATTCGAGCCTTCCACCTTGCCCTTGGTGAGCACCCTGAAAAGGACATGGAAGCCGCTGCTGCTGCTATCCCTGCTGCCTAAAATGGGGATTTTTGGAAGTGAGCAAAATTTTGATATGCTCGAGTGCTTTTCTGCGAAATCTTTAGCCGGTATTGGCTTGATTATTAGTTTTCGTTCTCAGGGAAACAAGGAAACTTGTGATCAATTGCTCAAAGAGTGCATTGCTAGTACCAGTAGGAGTTTTCCGACCACAGGAAAAGATTCGGATTGGGTTGATTTTATGGTGTTTTTGGGTCAAAAATGAGGCAGCTAACTTGGTCGTCTAAACTGAAATAGAATTATAACTATACATTGTGTTAATTGTGATTGCATTGCTCTGAGAATTGAAGCATATCCTTCAGCCATTCTATTTGCAGACCATGGGAAGGCGGAGTTGAGACAGTTAGGGAGGTTATGACGCGGCATGGAGCACAGTACTTGCTAGAGCATCTGAAGGGTGGGAAGCTGTTCTACCTAGCCGTCCCGGACGAAGCAGCAGGAGAGGATACCAACTCATAGGTCAAATTTTCCAGGGGGGGGACTGGACCGAAATCGTCAAAGGCTCCAGTGATTACAATCCCTGACTAAAGTTTCTTCTTTCATTCTATACTCATTCCCTTCAAGTCGGTCGTCAACGCCTTCGTACGAGATAGATCCGTCGCCAAAGTGAATACACTTTCACATAGCACTCCTCGGCCTTGATTCTGAGCATCATGCCTGTTTCAACACGCGTCCAATTGTTTGCTCGAATGTTTCCTCTGGGCTTGGAAGCAACAGCGCATTCCCCTGTGCCGCCTCAGGTGTCCATTGGGATAGCCCAGCATCTCCCAATGCCAAGTATTGGATAAGCTGCCAGCCTGTCATGGGATCATCTTTATCTAGCTTAGCCAGCACTTGTTCCTTTACTTCCTTGCTTCTAATCTTGGTTACGACAAACTTTCCAACGTAGTCTTCAAGCTCAGCTAGGATCTCATTTTGTGAAGTGTAGAAAGACGACACATGTATGAGCTTGTTCATCGCGGTCTGCCTCGCTGCTGAGCTCGACAAGAGAGTTACGATTGCGCGTCCCACATCGCGAAGATTTGTAACAAGGAATTTGGTGTTGCCGTCATCCCATATCTTTGCGGTCTTCATTTTGATATCAAAATCGAACAGGCCATAAACCAGTCCCTCTCTGTAATCAATCACTACCCGTTATGTAAGAATAATAACACTCACCCAATCGAGGAATAATCCAGTAATGATGCCAGTCCAGCTCAATCCTTTTTGCTCCTTACTCTCCAACTTCTTAATGATAGATGTCTTACGCATTAGCAGAGGCAGCATATGTGCAACGCGTTCGTCGGCTGTATTATGGCCAAATTCACTGGGAATGAACCACTTAACCTCTGCTGCGACAGCAGCATCAATAATAATATGTTGGATATCAAGGGCGTCTGAACCGACAAGGCAGAGGACCGCATCTTGGCCACGGAGAGCTTCTGTCAAATGTTTGACTGTGTACTGAGTTTTGATAACCTTGACATTTTGGGGAAAAGCCGTCTTTGATTCTTCCCGAGAGATAGTAGTAACAGTAAAGGACGCTGTGACAAGTTGTGACAGAATAGCCCTACCGAGGTTCCCTCCTGCCTGAACGATTATAAACACCCAATCTTATACCTGCGATAACCATGCATACCCCGATGACAGCGACAGAGGTGATGGTGGCCATACGTGAATGTGATTTTTTTTTTTTTTTCAAAAGAGAACAAAAAGAAATAGACAAATATTTTGGTTATGCAAAGCAGTTCTTTCTCCCAGACAGATAACGAAGTCAACGGACTGCTCAAGGAGGAATTTCTTTGTGGTCTTTATATAGGATTTAGGTAGGCCTTGGGGGGATCTGCCATGGCTGTCACCTTGAGTTGCTAGAAACTTGATCCCATAGGAGACAACATGGACCGTGTCCGGAATTGCCTCACATTCAGTGCTAGCGGGCCAAGTGGATGGAGAGAGGTCAGTCGGTAACATAGTTGCCCCGAGCGCGGTAATGGGCCTTTTCTGGTTGACCTAATATGAAAAATCCAAGTGTCATGACATAAAAGCCTGTATTTCTAATCATTCTTTTGAGTGGGGGAGAGGTAACTCTCGGCAGTGTTACGTGGGAGACCGACGGAGTTTTCGCGATTCGGCACCCGGGTCAAATCACGCAATAGTCCAGTGGTGAGGGGGCATGCCATCGTTATCGGCTAGATCAGAAACCTTGTATAAAGGCTCGGCCAAGTACGCAACAAAATATATACATCATGCTTCATCTGCCAATCATCTTTAAGTAGCAAAAACGCTGCACTGTAGTTAGCCTCCTGTTGAATTCCAGACCTGAATCCTATTGCCGAGCTCAACACCTGCACGAAACATGTCGCCAACACAAAAAGCCCTTATTGTCACCGAAATCGGACAGCCACTAAGCCTAGCTCTCGGAAGGCCTATTCCTCGCCCTGAGAAGGGACAGGTTCAATTAAAGGTAGCGGTTTCTAGGATCAACCCACACAACCAGAAGGCCCGGGACAAGGGCCTATTCATCACGGAGCTTCTCCCAGTTATCCTCACCAATGATGTTGTGGGGAAAGTTACAGAGATTGGCGAAGGTATTACCGGGCTTAAAGTCGGGGATCGAATTGTATCGCAGGCGAATATCGATCGTAATTCTCCGGAGAACGGATTACAGGAATATGCCCTGGCGGATATCGGAGCTTTTGCCAAGATCCCGGACAACATCACAGATGACGAGGCGGCTACTTTGCCCACCAACCTCATTGCGGGCGTGGTTGCTCTTTTTGAATCTTTGGAAATCCCTGCCCCATGGTCGCCGGAAGCTGAGGCTTTTGATTATGCCAAAACGACTCTGTTGATTGTTGGAGGTGGATCTAATTGCGGCAAATTCGGTGTCCAGCTGGCTAAACTTGCTGGCATAGGCAACATCGTTGTGGTAGGTGGCGATGAGCGCAAATTGGCTGCTCTTGGCGCGACTCACATCATAGACCGCCATGGCAATGTTGATACCGTTCTTGGCAGAATTCGGAACTACGTCGACGACAACCTAGTCTACGCCTACGATGCAGTCAACCCCCCGGAGGGTCAGCTCCTAGCTCTCAATGCCCTTTCCAGCCATCGGAGGGGTGTTCTAGCCCGTCTTGTTCTGGCCGGACCTGTTGACCAAGAGAAAGTCGAGGGAAAGAAGGCGGGTTTCGATGTCCGAGACGTAATAGGCCTCTCCCACTTATATCCCAACTTAGTTGGGGAGTTTTGGAAACGACTACCGGGATACCTCGAGCGTGGTGAAATACAACCCCTCGACTACAGTGTAATCGAGGGGCTGAAAGCTGAAGATGTAAACGATATCTTGGATCGCTATAGGGATGGGTTACCAACTAGCAAAACACATGTCCATTTAGCTTAGACAACAGGCTATTCATTCTTGGACAGTAATACAGCCCATAATAATTGAAAATTTATTCAGCTATAAATGGCAATGGATTGGTAATTTAAACCCTGCAAGAGTCTAATTTCTTATTAGTTTGATCAACTCTTCCAATCAACAGAAGTGTGAATACGGCTGACGCTCTGACTAGATTACCCTAGAGGCATGATGGCAATTTTATTTGGTCAATATGTTACGTTACGACTGTACAAAATGTTGAGGTGCCAGAGCCCTTGTCACGTCGAGGTTGAAACGTAAAAAGAAATACTAGGAAATAAAGAAAAAAAAAGTTCGTCTCTACACATGTCGTACCTCTCATAATTTCGGAAGGGTCAATTACGCTCTAGAAGCTTGGCTTGGCACATGATGTGTTCGACAGCCCAATTTCGAGTTCCAAAAGTGATGGGTCAAAAATGGGTCACGCCGCAAAAATATTCAAAAAAAACATACAACAGCGGGGATTCGCTGGTCGTCACCGACCCAACTACTAATCCGCCCCTCACCAGCTTGACTATGGGAGAGCGGACGGGATCCCGTATTTTCTAGTGGGTATGGTCGTATGTGCTTGGAGATGGAGCAAAGCATGCTTATCTATGAGAGCGTTGATCACTGATAGTTTTGGATGTGCCTCAGAGAAATGGTCAAATCATGTGACTGGTATTTTTGTGAAAAATGACGGTGGACCCTCCGGACATTGCCTCGTTTAATAAGTGGGCACAAACCATGCACGTTGCGCCTGCCATCACCGAAAATCAGTCCTCTTCCAACGCAATTGAGGAATTCAACGCTCGAGGTGCAAGATTCGGACTTACAATATGGAAACGATACAAGGAACAGCGCTGTGCGAAGTGCCTTGGGTAAAGATAATTTACCTCTCCGTAGTTGTGCGAAGCCTGCGGTGCCGCTTGTCTACGGTACTAGGGCGGCTTGAATGACTTTAGCTTGGACTGAGAGCGAGCGATTAGCTACCTCATGTGATCAGAACTTCCTCACTCTTAAACAGAAAGAAACCGAAACTAGATGGCCTATCGGAAGAACTCTTGCACCCTCAACATACAGTATATACTTGCAGGTGTGGCATTCCGATGCTCAGAATCCTGATATATCCCACCTCCAATGGATTGAGCTGAATGCCCCTGGTAGAACAAGAGAATTGACATTTTTGCCTAAGGGCCAACAGCTAGTTATATTGAACAAGCAGCTGTGCATTGTACATAGAGGCTACCGTTCTTCAAGATTTTGCTTGGCTCTTCTGAGAGAGTGTGGAGTTGACTAAAGACGTCTCTTGCCCTCGTGCAATACCCCCACAGAGCTGCCACGATACTCCTACTCCTCTTCCATACTAAACCAATACATATCTCATTCGCAGTTAAAGCACGGTAAATATGTTATCACATCTCATATATCAGGGAATTCACTGCCACTCTAGTCTCCAAATGCCTTGGCTCCTCTCTTAACTAGTGTGTCTAGGATTTGTCTCTGGGATTTTGCCAAGGGATTGTTATCACTGGGCCATTGTGATAGTAGCCGGTATTTTACTGCAGCATAGTACAGTGGAGCCCTTCCTCTGTTATCCTTCAAGTTAACATTGGCACCTTTTTCCAGTAACCTCAGCACCAGCTCATGGTTGCTTTGTTCACAAGCAAGATGCAATGGAGCACGGCCGGCTCCATCCACTTGGTGAACATCTGAACCATTTCCCAGTAGCAGTTGAACGGTCTTATAATTGCCTTGTAAAATAGCAAGATGCAGTGAGGTGCGGCGACTTCTGTCCACTTGATGAACATCTGCACCATATTCAAGCAGGACATGAATAACCTTGAGCCAACCGTTGACACTTGCATGGTGTAATGGAGCGTAACCGTATTTGTCCGGCAAGTTAATGTCTGCGCCCTTTTCAAGCAGCAGCCGCGCAATGGTATGGCGGCCCTTTATAGTAGCACAGTGCAGTGGAGTCTGACCGGCTTTAGTGTCCGCCACGTTAACAATGGCACCATTTTCCAGGAGCACTTGCACAGCGTCATCATGACCCCGGCAACTAGCACCGAACAGCGAAGGACGGCCATCATTGTTGATATGGTTAATTTTAGCGCCACTTTCGAGCAGTAATTGCACGATCTCGTGGTTGCCTTCCAAGCCGGCATGGTTCAGCGGAGTGCGACCGGTTTTGTCCCTTAGGTTGGCATCGGCACCATGTTCGAGCAACAATTTCACTGTGTCATAATGGCCCGTCCAAATGGCAGGGAAAATTGGATTGTTCTTGTTAATGTTCGCCTTAGCACCCCTTTCAAGAAGTACCCGTGTGGTCTTGTAATGACCCTCCGAGACAGCATACCAGAGCGGTGTCCGTTCCTCATCATCCGCCTTGTCGATGTTTGACCCGGCTTGAAGAAGTTCTTGGGCAGCACTCTCCAGTCCAAAGTATGCTGCAGTATGCAAGCCACTGTAAACTTTGGAGCGATGGACTAGCCTCCGGTGCCTCATCATGATGTAGCATGGCACCAAGAACCGACTCTGGTTTTTAAGAAAGGCCATCACCTCAGAACCAAGTGTACCAGCCTGGCGAGCATGATGCCCCCAATATATCGACGCATACTCATAAGCTGGGTTATCCTGTAACCAGTCCGTGAAATCTCCACTATATACATATTGGGGCGGAGGGCTGTGAACCTTATCAGCTGGTGCCTTCAGCTTAGATGTTGGTGCAGTCGGGCTGTGGGCTGTCTTAGTCCCGAGCTGTAGACTCTCGAAGACGTTCAAAGATAAATAAGTAAGGCAAGTTTCTGCAATTTCGGCTTCGGCAGTAGGAAACCAATGAGATCTAAAATGGTCGAAATATTCCTTGGCTGTATAATGCACCAGCCGGATAATATCGGTGCCGCGATCGACTATAACCAATCCTGCACAGAGCGATAATGTGTCTTCGATAGGCGTTATGTTGTCTCCATCTAGTTCGTATACCCCAGGTTCTACGGCCAAGAAGATTTGAAGCTCTGTTGTGGTAAGTGGCCTTTTGGTAAGAGCGATCCACGATAGCACTTTGATGGCAAATTGTCTTTGCTCCTCTGGATGGTTGTTAATCCGATCCATTGTATTATTATATGCGAATTGATATGCTTCAGATCCAGATCCGGTCGGCAAACCGTCCAGGAAGCTTCTGACATGTGCCCATGATATTTTGTTTCGGGCAGAGTCTATGTAAAGTTGGGCGAGAAGGAACCTAAGTCAGTGTTAACAGATTATGCCAATTTGGTTAGCAGACAGATCTTTTTTATACATTCCATGTGTGGACTCCAGGATTCTAGCTTTAACTTTTGCCTTCTTCTTGCTATCCTTTTCAAATACGGATGGGCGGTCCATTTGAGCATCAAGATACTTTTCGACATCTTCTTTCTTAGCCAAAATCTCTATAGAAATGGCCCTTTCAAATCGTTCCATTACATCTGGAAGTGGCCTCGAAGTGGTGAAAATCGACACACCACTCTTCTTTTGCAAGCCAAAAAGCTCATCTAAGAGCTCGGATCGATCCCCGGTGTAGTAGCCCAGTTCGTCCAGTGCATCGACTACAATAAAGGTCTTGGAGTATTCTGTTACCGTTGAATGAAGGGCATTTCGGATTTCTTTAAGTCTTGGCCGTGTTCCTTGGTGCTTATGCTTTGTGTTCAGGTCTTTAACAACTTGCAAGGCCGTGCCGACACCCCCGCGAGCCAGCTGCTTAAGTATACTCGCGAGTAAATCCTTAATGCTCTGGTCTCGGCGATTTTAGCCAGCGTAGATGAATGCAATTCCGACTGACGGGTTGTTTCGAGCGTGCCCAAGAAGCTCATCAACTACAATCGAGGTTATGCTCGTTTTTCCTGCACCCTGAAAGAATTCCTGGGCAGAACAACGTGTATCCGCTATTTTCAATCCAAGCCAAATATTCTTCGGATTGTAAAAACCATTGACCAGTGCCGTCTTGGATTGTGTCGATAAAACCACTGTGCTGAAGGGCATAATCGACAGGAGTAAGCCACTCACCCAGCTCACGAGCTTCGGTTTCGTTCCATTTTAACTCAATTCTACGTATGGCTTCTTCCGCTAGAGACTATTATTAGGTGACTTCGGCTTGTTAAAACTCAGAAACCTGTTGGTACTAACTCTGATGCAACATATCTCGAGCAGGCCTCTCTGCAGAAATGTCGCTCGTCTGCAAAGTTTCCACTAGCTCTTTGGCGTATGCCGCGGCGGTAGCTGCAGCATATTCCTGCCAGTCATCATTTTTATGGGAATCTGCATAATCACAAATGCCCCGAATGACAAGACAGGGAAAGTTGTTCATCAGCCCCGCGGCCTCCATCTCAACGCACAAGAGATTCCCACCAAGACTGTCGTTTAGGTCGTCTCGGACTTTTGCATCTTTAATGACCTGGTTTCCAGAGGCAATCAAACCATAGTGCACCGTGATGTCTTCGGGCCTCTTCGATTTCCCCATTGGATCAACAAGGTTGCTCGACCATCTATAGCTTTTCGGTAGATTTGGAAGTTTTTTTGCAAGATTCCTGAGATTTCGAGGTATATTTGATCCATATGCTTCTCTTTTAGTCGTTAACAACGACAATGCGGTGAGAAGTACTGTTGGGGGGTTGTTCAAGGCACCAGTTCTCCTAAACCCGCTCTCTTCGGCTTTTCCAAAATCCCACTGAACTACTCCCGAGTATCCATGAGTTGGCTGGCTGACCACTACATCACCAAGCCGAACACGAGATGCAGGAACACCCCCGCCAATGCCCACCATAAGTCCGGCCTTTATCGAAGGGAAAGTGCTTATCATCCAGATCGAGACGGTAGCCGCAGAAATAGTCCCAACAAGTCCCTTGGGCAAACACGCTATCACGACGTTGTGGCCGCCGATTGATCCAAGGATGTAGTTGTTGTGGTCGGTTTGAGGCTTGGGGAGACTTGAGTGGACTTCATCGAGCATGCCTAATGCAGCGGTCTGCTCCTTGGGCAAGGCAGTGACCCAACCAATGGTATAATCATGGTGGGTCAAATGTTTCTGGGCTGTCTGCCCTCTCATACTCTCCATCTCCCTCTCGAAGGAGTTTTGCTTGGAGTCCGCATTGATTGGGGCGTTGTCTGAGGCTTTGGGAAGCTTGTTAAGCGTGGACGTCTTGTGCTCTATCGGAACGTGAGTCTCCCTGCCTGGTGTCGGCCCAGTCCATCGTGTCGGCGCATGGGTGAGATCAAACAAAAGTGAGACGCTTTGCTCATTCAATATTCGGCACACATCGGGAGTAAATGTCGACTTACTTTTCGAGGTCGTTTATCACCTTGCCGAATTGATATAATGGGTCGCGAAAGTACCATGCTCCGATAGCAACAAGGAAGACCATGAACCAGCGTCTCATTTTCTAAAACCACAGACCGCTGGAATTTTCTAGGAATGGGCAGTGAAGAGGGCGCTGGTGCAGCCTCATCGAGATCCTTTATTTGTTAAGTACGCTACTCAACATGCAGCTCAGGGCCCCTCCTCGGTTAGGCGCCGTCCTAGATGTGGCGCATCCGCAGGCAGTGACGCTGCTATATAACTGGACGACTGCTTTGTCAATTCCAATTCTCAGACACTTGTGGCGTGATCTCATGATAAAATTAAACTGGGCTGACAAGGCACCGACATTTGAGGGATTTTTGCGCCTATCCGTCCAAGAGAAAAGGCAATCATCTACGGGCGCTATGGTGTATTCAACAAGTGCATCCTACTGCATCCAACAGGAGCTTCACCAGCTGAGGTACACAAGAGTCCAAACAAGCCAACGCGTCCTGTTAAAACCACCTTAGTATCAGAAAGTCACAGCTCATTTATTTCTTCTGCGGCTTGTAAAACTCCTTGGCTGCCGCAAGCGCTTCCTTCTTCCATTTGGCACCACCCTCGAGCGCCGTGTAGCGAATGGTCAATACCACATCGCTGATTTTGTTGTACGTGTCCTGGAACTCGTCGCACCACCCGGGAAATTCGAGGTGCCATGTACCGATGACGCCTGCACCCTCAAAGGCGAGGTAGCGGTCGGCATCGAAGGTGTAGGCAAACCTATCCTCGCCCTGGTCGCCTGCGCTCACTGCGATGGCGGATATCGGGATCGTGTCCGTGTGGAACCGCTCGTCGTTGGTCTCGTTGTAGTCGTAGTAGCCACCCTCTCCGGTGCCAGCTTTGAGGCGGTATCGATGCTGCTGCAGCCGTAGCATGCAGCCGGCATTTGCGTAGGTGACGGCGCTGTTAGCTTTTACGCCCTCGGAGTCCTCGGAGTCTTCAACGACTGACACCACGATTTGCTTGATACGGCGGCAGTAGTGGCCTGGGAAGTCTCTGTCGAACAATGCCTCTGGGACATCAAAGGTGATGCCGCCTTCCTGTATCAGGTCTTTAGCATCATCGGGCAAGAGATCTCGGACGGAAATGGTCTTGGTAATCTCATAGTCGAACATGGGGTTCTGTATGTAGAACTTGTCCATGCGACGCAAAGCTTCAGAAAGCTGCTCCACCGCCATCATGCCATCGCGCGCCTCGTCCCAGTACGCGTTGGACAGGAACGACTGGGCCCGCGGTCCATACTCGAAGCTGAGCGTCCTCTCTGCCGTCTTTGCCATGTCTAGGGCGTCGAGATAAGCCCGATAGGCAGTCTTGCGCGTTTCCGCCTCGAGCCAAGCGTAGAGCTTGTCGGACGTATACCGCGTGCGGAGGTAGGTTTCAGTCTCGGCCGCGTCGGCAATTCGTTGCTTGTGTGCACGAAGCGCTGCTTGGGCCTCCTCAATCATATTACGCTGCCTAGCTATACTCTTGTCCAAGGCTTTGATCTCACGGCCAGTCGAGTTGGCTTCCATTCGGCGTTCCTGGAGCTGTTGGATAAGAGTGTTCTTGAAAGCGGCCTTTTCTGCTTGAAATGTGAACATTTCTGCCGTTGTTTCACAGATCTCGGCTGCCGTTTTCATCGCCTTTCCGATGCAAGTGGCATCCATTCGCACTGAGGTTCCTACGCCCATCGGTTTCATCTCAGCGGTGAGCCTTGGCGTTCCAATCAACGGAGCGGCCACGCCTTTCATAACTATCCCCGCCCATCTGGCACCTGAGGCCAATTCCATGTCTTTCATCTGTCTTGCCTCTGTGGGACTCATACGTAGTTCGTCCTTGGTAGGCTGCTCTATATCCTGCTGCAGCTCGCGCCAGTCTGTCTCGGGCGTAGGTACGCTGTCGGCAGACTCGCCGACAAGAGCCAGGTGATATTCCAGTCGTGTAACGAGGCCCTTGCGGTTCTCTTGCAGCGCCTCCAGTGACGAGTTGGCTTCTTTGATCTGGTACTCTTTAACCTCCGTCTCCAGCGCTAGGTACGCAGCTTCTTGACGGACTCGCAGACGGTCCATGGCGTCCGCATCTCGGCGATTCTTAATGCTAAGGAAAGCATCAGAGTATATCCTAAGCTCGGCACAGATGTCCACAGCCTTTCTCCAGATGTACGTTGAGCGGTAGTTGGGCATGGGGCCCTGTGTTCCCTGGAGGAAGCTGGACGGGGTCGAACCTCCGCTTAGGGAGCTGAGCAGAAGCCCTACGTCCAAAGGCGGGTCATACAACGGTAGTCGCCTTGGGTTGCCGTTGATGTCTAAACCGCTCCGAATCTTGTACAACCGGTCGTCAATTAAGTCTCGAAGAACCTGCATCTGCGGGTTCGCCGGGACGCTAAAGTAGGTAGACCGCACAAAGCCGAGCGTGCCGTCCCGGGTTCCGATCGACCCTGTCCCATTCCGCCAATTCACAAAGTAGGGGAATTCCAGCTCCATGTCAATAGAACCGTTCGCAAAATCATTGACAACAGACTTGATGCTAGAATAGGTCTCGCTAGAAGGCTTGGCTGGCGGATCCAAGTTAACAGGGGCCGGCCCAAACAGCTGAGAGGCCTCGGCGTAGTGCTGGATAGCGAGCGGGACTGCTTCAAGTGAATCTTGTCGAAAATATTGATCCCCCGCAGCCACCAAGATCTCAATGCACTTCATGACAAACCGCTTCATGTATACGGCAGGCCGAGTGCGGGCGACGGCATGCGGAGAGAAAGGGTTGGCCAACCAGTAGTCAATGGACTCATCTTTTACTTTTGGCTGAAGATTTTGGATTATATCTCGGACAGAGCCGGCCAGCCTCAGATCAGAAGACTTGAAGGGGACAAATCTCCAGCACTTGTCCAACCTGGACAGAGCTTTGTACGACACGCTGACATCCTCCGTGCTGAGCGCATCCGGAATATCGTCTCGTGAGGGATCAAAAACCATACGAGACAGCTCGAGGGCAAGATCAAACTGCTGCGTCGTAAGCAGTCGCTCTGTAAGTAGGGCGACGACATGAAACCCAAGTTCCCAGCTGTAAAGAGAGCCTGGCGTTCCCATCTCTCTGTATTTAGAATTCCGATATCCAAATGCAGAGTTAGCCAATTCTGCTGGGACATTCTCCAATGCGTCAAATATGCACTGGTAGTTGTCTGTTTTGCCAATCGTTTCCGCCATGCCCATGTAGGCATTATGCCTGAGGGGTTCTGTTTTGCGGGCGAACTGCATCGCTAGTTCAGCCTTCCCGTTGGACATCAGAATGTCTGGGTAGCCAAAAATCGGTTCTTCTTCCCCTTTTTTAAAGACATTCGACCCACCTAGGAGTATGGATGTCCGCTCCATGACCAGTGCCAAGCCGCCAGCCCTTTGTGAGCTGTCATCCGAAAGTAGCCAGCTGTTGTGCGCTGAAAGTGCCCCAGGTTTCACCGGCGGATCAGGTAACACCATAACTCTTTTTGATAGAGGGCCAATTGGGAGAACTTTGACATGAGCGTCAATTTCTTCATGGCGGATATAATCGAATTTGAACAAATGGCGACCGAATACCCATTCATCTTTTATTTTCTGGTCCGGGAACGTCTGTATCTTTGCAAGTGGTACAGGCCTCAATCTAGACCGCTGCATCTCAAAACCGCCAAACTTTGAGTGAGAATCACCCGTCTGGATATGCACATCTATCGTCAGGGTCTGGTTGTCTTCAGTCTTGTTAAGTCGAAACAGGAACTTTGAGATGGATGGTAAGGCTGGCATGTCGTATTCTGTTTTTCCAACCATGTATTTCATTGGTAACTTTATGCTTGTGGTGTCGACACATTTCGGAATCCATTTACCACTGCGCATCTCAGTCCAACCCATCTTCACCTCCAAGTATTCTTCTTGGGGTTTGAGCGCCTCTTTGTCTTCAGCCATTTTCATGAGGGATTTTTTCCCGAGCGCTTCCTTCCTATCCTCTTTGTGGGCCGTAATTTGGGGGATAAAAAGCATCAGACGTCCTCTGAATAGTGCCGGAATGAGGTAGCTTCCTGGCTGTGGCAGAGGCTTTTGGTTCCAATCTACTTCATAAGTAGGAATGTCCACATCCATCTTGGTCCAGGGCATCCATTCCGACGAAATTGACTCCTCTTTGCCTACCGTGTCACCTATTTGTGTTATCGGCATTCGACGATAGTAATACACAAAGGGAGATGTGCGAGTCCGAGCAAAAAAATGACAGCAACCGCGAGACCCCTCCATCTTCTCCAAGAGGTAGCTCTGAATCTCGAGGTCGGCTACCTCGTGCGCGGCATAGACATACTCGCGTAACAGCTGTGTAATTGACTCCTGGTTGAGGTTGACCTGCATCACTTTGCTCTCCAGCTCCTCGAAAGCCTGCGACTTGTTGTCGCGCAGTGTCGGGTCGACCCAATTCTCCGGATACAAGAAGACCTTGCGGTTTGCCTGCCAGAGCGTGTATTTGCACATCCACTTCCAGCGATTTTGGTCAATCTTGGTCGTGGGGATGCCGTAGGCCTTTTCCATTCCGAGAATGCACCTTTGCACAAAGATCTGCACACTGCTAGTGGCTTGTCCGATACGAGTCGTCTGCAGCTCTGGCCCCATCTGTACTTCAATGAGAAGCTCAGCTGTCAAGTCGTCGGCTGTGGCGATGTCTTTTTTCATCATGGCTGGTGTTTGAAGTAGATACTCTTGCAGCACTTTCTGTTGCCTGGTGTGCAGCGTTTCCTTTGCTCGAGAAAGAGCGTGCACAGCATCGCCCGACGATAGTGCTGTTTCTAATTTGTCAATATGACCAAACTCTTCCGTTTGACTAGGTAAGGCTGGCAACTTTGCCCACTCATAGAGCATGGGAAGAGGAACCGCGAGTCTGTCAGACATTTCACAGCACTCGGCGAGCTTCAACAGAGGAGCTAAACTCAAAAGCATCTTGGCACACTCTTTGGCCGATGCACCTGGTCGTTCCTGGTCTAGGAATATCCGAATGTCCTCCGGGGTCCGTTTTGTAAACAGGCGTGTCTCGGTAATCAATTGATCCATGGCTTCTCCCTCCGACATCGTCTTCAACGAGATTTCTGAATGACGCTTGAGAAATAGAAAGTAGGGGATTAGAGATTGAGTTGAGGCATCGAACGTGTTGCGGACGTTGACAAAGGCTTGGAGTTGCGCCATGTCTCTTAGGTTCAGCTTTGCAAAGTCCACTCCACGGCCGTAGTGGAACTTGACCTCAGTTGCATCCAGGCCCAAACCTTTGGCTACATTGAAGCACCTTTCCAAGTGGCCGATGGTTTCTTGGGCCTCCTTGGCCAGTTTCGCTGGGCATACTGTGCGTTGATGGAATTTCTCCTCCCCGTTGGATGTCAAATGTCTGAGATCCTGCAAGTGTAACTCCTCTGCGAATGACATAAGACACGGTTTCCCTTGGTGCATAGGTTTCCGGCGATCGTTATGGCTTGGGTCTGTAGGGTCATTAGGCATACCAGTCACCAATGCGACTGGCTCATTGTCGAGCATCAATTGTCCTTCCTTCTTGTCCGTGACAAAGATGTAGTCACCAGTAATCGGAGGAAAGAAGTATGTGTCATCTTGGACTGGCTCTTTGAACCAATCTTTCAAGTCGTCCCATGTATTCTTCAACTTTCCGACGTAGGAATTGTCTTTCCCGTCCTCATCCGAAGCACCGAAAGCAAGAAAAGTTCTCAGTAGCTCTGAATCTGTATCTGGGAATCGGGTAACGATGGCTCCATGTACTAATGCCTCGGTAGCCCGGCGTCGTACTTCAGGGATCATTAATTTCATAGCCATCTTACGACGCTGGGCTAGCTGTTCTCCCGGCTCCATAGGATCGTCTTCTTTTAGTGACCCTTGTAGTAACTTGGTAATATCTGATTCCTTCTGGCGAAATTGCCCGCTGAATATTCGAGTGATGGTGCTTGTATCTGGTACAGGGCTCATCAAAGTACTACGAGATGCTTTACCTAAAAGAATTAAAATAAACCATTGGTTAGAACCAGGACCTCAGATGGTGACTAGACCGGGTTAGAAAAACGCACCTTCAACCGCGCCCACGATTGCTCTCGCTGCACCCGGGCTTAAAACCTGAGAGGCAAGTGCAAGTAAAGCGACACTGGTATAGGTTTGAATGTCTTGGGTCTCGGGGGTATCCGACGGCATGGGATGTTCGATTTCTATGGCATCCATGCCTTGGATGATGCCTGATAATAAGGTGAGATCCTCATCACCAGGCCCCTCTTCCTCTTTTTCTTCTAGTGAGGTCAATATTTCGATCGCTTCCTTGGCTGACGGGATACCCTCGGGCAGACGTAGCCAGGGTTTCAGGGCTGCCAAGGTGCTTTGCGGGTCAAGAAATGGGTTCGCCAGCCCCTCGGTCAATCGCCACCACTTTGGATACAGAGCAATGGGTATCTCAAACCTTTTGCAAAGTAGATGGTGACTGTAAATCAGTGAAATGTTGTGCAAGGTCCAGGGTGTTTCCTCATCAAATCTGAGTAGCTCCATCAAAGCTACCTGATCCGCCTGGGACATTCTCAGCGCTTGAAGCATGGCCTTCATATTTTGACCAAATGTCGCATCCTCCAATGTAGTCTCATTTACAAGCTTCAACGATGGGTACAGGCTCGTGAGGCCAGGACGCAAGAACAGCGTCGAGTATAAGGAAGTTGGGAACTGAGCGTCCATTGGCCCCCATAATGGCAACAGTTCCGCCAATGGGACATCCAACTCAACCGAGACTTTCTGAGCAGCCGCCAGTTGTTCGATAAAACAAGGGTCGATGATGTAGTATCGTTTAGGGGTAGTCGAGTAGAGTTGGGAGCGTTGTGGTGCCAGAACAGCAATAGCGGCGTCAATAGTCTCAATAGACCAGCCTGAAAGATAATGAAGTCTAATGAAAGCCTGGAGGTCCGAAAAAGTACGCATGAGCAGTAGCTCGTCAAACCCATCGATTATGTTCATCATTGAATCTTGAACTCGCATGTCTTGAAACTGGTCGCTAAATACGAGGCCTTGTTGCATGGTGAGCACCAGTCGCTTACCCAGGTAGCGGGTTTTTAAAACCGCCGTCAGCTGTGAGATTTTGAGACCTGTTCGCTTCAGTAGCTGGTCTTTTACGAGGCTTATCCTGGTCTGGGAGTCCTTTTTGGTCATTTCCTTCTCAGCTTCTACGGCTGGTCCCTCATAGCCCCAGGTCTCAGTAGTCAACGGCAGGCCCACGACTTCTTCATATTTTTTGTTGGATATTTCTGCGTTTCGAGCCTGGAGTAGCGCCACAAAAGAACGCGTATGAAACGCTTCTCGGGTAATGGCCAGGAAATCGAGGGGCTGCAGTCCCAGATATTCGGCGGCCAATCGCCGCTCGTGCGTAGCTTGTGCAACGCCTACCTGGCTGGGCTCGACAATAGGCTCGATTCCAAATGCATATTGAGCGAGGCTCCAGTCGGATTGAAACCGGCGCAGCAGCTCATATCGAGAATATCCCCTTGCTTGAAGCATCTGGCGGCTGGTGACAATGGCATGGTGATATGGGAAGCTGGTCATGGGGGTCATTTGACGGCCGACAGCCTCATATATGTCCCGTACCGGAGAGTTCTCTGAGTTGACTCTTGGGTTCACAATGGCATCTATATGAAGCTCCATAACCTCAATGGCTATTTGTTGGTATGCCATCGGCGTCTCGACGTTGGCTTTGGACAGCTTGATGTGCTCAATATCGGGTCGGCGCCCGAGGAAAACGTCCAGTGCAGTGGTAGCGTTGATGGGAACATTAGGTGATCCTTTTTGGAGTTTCACTCGACCAAGCATTTGTAACAAGTCTACTAAATAGCTTGCCGGACCCAGGACCGACGTGCTGCTTTCGGACTTGATGCTGTCAATATCATTGAATAGAGTCGACAGATTAGTGTCACCAGTGTTCGGCTCAGGTAAATTCCTACCAGTAATTGCTAGTATAGGCACTTTCTTTCGACTGCAAATGATGTCAGCCCAGATAGCCTCGTTTCGCCTATTAATGATTTCGGCCTCATCATAGATGGGGATGCTCCTTGAACTTGGCAAGCCACAGTTTTCGAGCCTCTCCACAAACTCGGCCTTGTCCGTTGAAGCTATCATTTGTGCCGATGTGAATGAGGAATCAATCAGGTACCTGATGTCTTCTGCATTCGAGACCAGTGCTTGCAGTCGGTACAGTGTTTCAAGGAGTGCCCGAACAGCTTGGCCATTTTCCAGGGATAAGCTTGACAGCTCTTCCTGGCTAGCTGGTCGGTTCAAAAACTTTCCCAAGGAGCTTGACCGGATATCAAACTGCTCCACGACTGCCAGCGCCAATAGACGAGATAGTGATGCCGTGATTGTCAAGTCAAGGCCCAAGGCACCTCTATCGACAAGGGCCTTGAGAACCGCCGTCGGAACATGAGATAGAAGTTGTGGGCGAATATTTTCCCTGCCTGGGAGGGTTGCTTCTTCTTCAAAGTAATAGTAGATGGCTATGTCGCTCAAGTTCTTGACATTCCTATCTCGAAGAAATATCTCGCAAGCAGGGGGAAGAGTAGGCCAAAGTTCAGCAATTTTAACACAGAACTGTAATCTCCCCAGGTTCTGATGGTCGACCCTTTCAGAGATTGCCTTTTCCAGTGCCTCCAGCAGTGAAGAGCCTTTTTGGGTATAGCCTTTGATGATTGCAATAGTCGCCGGAGGAAGGCCCAAGGCATCAAATAAGCCATCTGGAATTTCCACCTTCGGATTTGTCATGATGGAGAATATGGAGATTAATTGAATCTTGCCAAGAGTTTGAAGAGTTTAAGTGATGAAGAGATGGGTTACGGGCTTTATATTGCATTTTTGGCAATGGCACATATTTCTTCTTAAACAAGTCACTTATATTAACCTGAATGTGAAGATAGGGTAGTACTAGTGGAGCGGCTTGAGGTAAAGTCTCAGCGACTCGTCATATTAGGTTTAGAAAATTCCTGATGGCCAGTTATTCCGCCCACCGGCTATTGCTGTTCCGCCTACTTACGTGGCACGCTATGTCTCAAAGAGCCTGCAAAGCTATGCAGGTCAAACCAATCATGATTCTGCTTTCTTGACCGCCTCAGTCGTAATTATGACAAACCGATTCCGGCTTATGCAGATACCCGTCCGTGGTTTCAGCCGGGACGGGAAAATCCATTGATCAGCATACTGAATCAAATATGGAGGGCCAACTTGAGCAAGTCTTTATATAAGAAATCCGGGTTCCGATCTACACATACTTACAAAAGATTCATGATTGTCCAGGTTACGAGTACCAGCGGGAGGCAGTTGAACTAGAGAGGATGTGTTCAGTCAGCCAGGTTATAGATTGTCGGTGAGAACACGAGTGATATTTGCCTGCATTTGCCTGCCGCTATGGGCACTTCGTAGAACATCACCAATGGCAGGGTAAAGGAAACACGGCAGACGCCGCTAACTTGGGTCCTGCATAGGATCAATCTCGACTAATGTGGGGACAGAAAACCCATAGGTTACCTTCCAATGGTCAGATTTAGGTTACTCTTAAGACACGGGATTATGCAAGTTCTGTTTTGTACCTCTCAGGGTTTTCTTAGGCCGCTGGGGGGTAATTGGTTAAAAAAAAATGAATATTTTTCGAGCAGCTTTCAGCGACAATGTCAGGATACATCTAGCTGCTAACCAATGTTACATCGGGGTACAGGAAGTCCACCCAATAATATCCCTTGCAGTGCTAAAGTAACAGCTCCGCACTGATCCTCCATGGCCAGGGCGGTATACTTTGCAACTTATATAAAATCAACCTTATTGTAAAGTACAACTTTTTCTATGTCAAATTCACTAGGAGATTCTTGTCTCATGATTTGCTGCACCCTTTTCTAATACGTTAGTAGGTAGCTTATTGATTAGGCATTTACGCTATTCAATTTGTAGTAGTAGGGTAGTTACCCCTCAGTTGACCGCCGTCATAGATGTGGCGCTCTGCAGGTAGTCACACCGTTACAATGTAACTGAACGCCAGTAATTCGAGCCCTCACATGCTGTTGGGGGCCTCAGATATTTTTGGCGTGGTCCCATGCATGACAAGGCACTGGAACTGAAGGGATTTTTGAGCTAACCCATCTAAGAAGGAGCAATCTTGTTGTGATGCTGTGTGCGGCATTGGGGATCAATGACTGCCCGCCGTCTTTTGATATCGTACTCGCAAAGATTTTCCCTAGGGGGATCCACCTCCCAATCTCTATGAGCAATAATCCCAAGGCATACAAGTCATATTTTCGCCGGTGCGTCTTCGGAGGAGCAGGGCCTTGCCGCTCTGGGTGTCGATACGTGTCTCGGATTGCCTCCGGCTCGGATTCATCACAAGGCCCTCTCGTAGACGACGCGTCATGTTCGCGAGAGTAATCAAACCCTACCAGGTATGGCTTGCCGTAGTCGATAGTGTTAGGGTTAGTTTTAAAGAGGACAATATTGAAACTCACGATGCCCTGATGCACCCATCCAGTAAGATGCCATCGTATCAAGGCCTGTGCTACCTCAAAGCCAAGTCGAAAACGTTCGCCGAGTGTCGGAATATTGATCTGCCTACCGGCAAGAGTCTGCTGTTCTCGAAGAAGAGTGTAAAAGGTCACCAGCATCGTCTCCTTACCCAAAGGTGCTTGAAATATCACGCCACATTTGGCGCGGGGTCCTTCCCACGGCACAACATACCCAAGGCACGTTGGCGTCCTAAAGTGTCCCTCGCCGGCAGCCTTGAGGGCATTCACGAGTCGGCATATATGCTTAATGTCTACATCTTTAAAGTTTGCATATTCAATGATTTTCCACTCCACGAGGATCGGGTTTGGCCATTACAGGTGTTTTTCGACAGTGAGACTATTTGGGGAAAGTACACTGACGTTTCTTTTAGCCCTGCCTCTTTGCCGGTGAGCCTTTGATGAATTTCTCGTACAGTCAGCGGACCAGTCATATTCCTCCTGGCTAAACCTGCCTCGAGTTCACGTATCAAGGCAAGGGTAAACGACTACTTCGTCAAAGTACCAGGTGTTGGCCGACCTTTCGGGCACGCTGCCAACAACTCGATGTTTGGAGGAATGACAAGTCTTCCGTCACCTCTGGCTGCCTGTGCTACAAATCAACAGTCAAACAGGCAGAATATCAGCCTTAGCCCATGCTAATCGGGGCTGGGTGTCCGACCAGCAGAGAGTCGACCCGCCAACATAGTAGCTGGCCCATACGCCAAGAGCGTCATGCCGTTCAGTCTCAGGATCGATATCATCATCACAGTATCCGCCATGGTGTAATATTCAGAGAGAGTGTTTTTGAGTGCGAAGTTCGGTCATTAGCTTTGTTAATTAGTCATCAAGTGCCAAGTCGCTATTCTTCATTGGTATTCTAAACCGCTCAACCTGATATCAAAAGCTCTCTGTGAAGACCTTTGCCAGTAGGTCTTCTTCCTCGCTGAATTCGAAATGAATCCTAACGTGGCACCAGCAACAAACAGCTCAGCCGTCTCTGCCTTTATCATGATGGACATGACCAAGATGAATATTGTACATGCGCAAAAAGCTAAAATTACGCGCAGGACGATGCGTTTCAAACACAATGGAACTGCGATGAACATGAAAAATAGAGCAAGTAAAAGAGTCGCCATGGTGACTTACGCAATGCCTTCAATCACGCTGCGCGAAAAGACGTGCGTGTCAGGGTTTCGGGAGACATCTTTTTATAGATACGTCTAAGCCCAAAGTTATATATACACTCCTTGAAGAATAATGCACACATTATTATTATTATACCTTGCTCATTTTCTCGGATATCCAGATATAGCATCTTCAATTGGCCCCTCGAAAATAGAATAGGTAGGGTCGTGGTCCGATAACCAAAAGGCGAGATCGGATGACCAAAGATAGGCAGCTTCTTCTTTGGGAATTTTCCCGGTCGACTTGACCCAGTTTTGAACATTCTAAGTGTCCCCTTCAACAGCTAGGAACCGCTTCAGTGCACGCTCGGTTCTCTCAACCAAGCCATCTAGCTTGGTAAGTTTGTCATCTTGAAGATTGAAGCCGGTAGCTTGTCAGATCAATGCAAGACTTACCATACTCCTCCAAGTGGAGTGCTGAGTAATGCGGTGAACTGGGGGTACCCAGATGGAAATCTTCGACTGCAGGAGCCTCATGTCAGCCCAAATATCATTCCTGTTACTTGAAATTTTAGAATGCACTCTGTTTTGCATCTTTCACCGGGCCTGTGGTGACCGGAGTATCACAATCGGCTAACTACATCACTGCATCAGAAGGCGACGGTCGCCTCGCCTATTGGCTAATCGCGACTTTCTCAGCCTTATTTAGCAGTGGAGTAGTCCTACTGCAGAAAACTCCTGCAAACACTGCCGCAGCCACAATCCCGTGATACCTGCTACGGTTGCCTAAAGCTTTGGCTACGCGATCTCGACATTAGGTGTTAACTTCCCTTTCGTTGCTGGCCCAAGCTGCACGACTTCATACTCCTCAGAGACGAGAGAGTCCCAGCATATTCTCCAAAAGCTCTGAAAACAACCGACAGCCAGTAAATAAATGTACTTTTTGCGAGGTTACAGAGTTGATGGTATTGCCCGTCCAGTCCCACCCCAAATGACCCAAGTGATGCTGGGCGCCCTCGGATAAAGCCGAACAACCCTGTATGTTCCAGTCCTACCTTACCTCTCCATATTGATTCATATCTGACTGATGGAATGGCCATAGCAAATACTGGAGAGGTCAGAAGCTTTATCTCAAGGATGGAAGAGGTCTTGAGGGCCCGAATCTGATCGCAGATGTCGTCCGACAGGGTGTCTACATCTACATCTTATGCACGGAGGGAGGAGTTTCTGTAAATGAGAATGCAGGAATTCTTGAGAAGGATATTGAGGGCGCTTAAAGAGCGACGAAAAAAGAAGAGAAAAATGTTATTAACAATCATCAAACTCCATAACAACCCTTGGCTTCAGCAGAAGGATCCACAGAGCGAGGGCAGGAAGCGTTTCACAAATGAATCCCCGCACGTGCATTCTCGTGTTAAGTCACAACGGAGAGAGCCGAATGCTTCCCCAGTTCGCTACTAGCGCACTAAATAACCGTTGTCTGTGGCGTCCAGAGCGAACCACTGACTGGGGCATCAATTGGTGGTTCCAAGAACAAGCATTTCCGCGGCTGTTTAGGGTAGTCTCATATCGGTTGGCTAGTCTGCTTGCCTAGACGCGTCACCGAGCGAGGCAAATTTGAGGATGGCGGGAATACTAGATTGAACAAGGGCTAGCAGGGGTGACTAGATAACTCCGCAAAACTTAATATGCGGACTATATGGCAAATTCCAGATTCCCATTAGTCAAGTCATATTAGCCCTGGCGAATGGAGGGTCACATCGCGTCGTGGGCATCGCAATCCTGGTCTTTTCGATTGGCGCGAACACTCGAGCTGAGACCGAAAAACGTGCTTCGTCTGACATGTCTGCTCGGTCCGACGAATTTGCGAATGGCCTCGCTAAGTAGCGCAACGCCACCCCCTAAAAGCTGGTCACTGAAGCACGCCACCGTGGCAGCTTCTACGCCACATCATTCAATTTTTCTCGAACTGGCAAATTATCATATATGTGAGGGAATAGTCAGCTCTTGCTAGCAAAGAAATCCAGATGGACTAGTCTCTTTGCCTGCACATGTCCCCTCCGATATACGGACAGGGCAAGGGGTTACCTCGTCAGACTACAAGCAACGCGATTTTGCTCTCTATTCCCGGCAGAGCTGTTATGACTCCTCTCCCAGACTATACTATGAGGGATTCAAGTGCACAAAATGTGTAGTTTTCTATTGTGACAAAAGTCGGCGTGATATCTACCTGTTGTGTCCGCACGCCAAAGGGGAATATAATATATATACCTGTATTATATCCGCCGGGATGCGAAGCCGTACCCCATATGGTCTAGTGTTCGGCCAACAACGTGCCATGACTCGCTAGGCCCTAATCAGCGTTGAAGCCGTCTAGCAATACGTTCGGGACACTACCAATTTGCCTTTACCGAACAGTTCCTACTAGGGGAATTTAAAGATCGGAATTAAATGACTGGCATAAGTATTTCCATAAGCATATAATAACACGGGAGATCGCCAAGCATGGGGCGCACTGGCGAGACACCTCTATTCGATGCCAGGCCTTTGTCACCTTGTTATTGCGCCATTGCCGAGGGTGTTGTACTCCGAAGAAAATGAGGTTACTCCTTTACCTCTTGGTGGCCTTATTGGCCATCATTCTTCCGGCACAGGCAGAAAGCTCATCCTCTGGCAGCAGCCTCTCTGCATTGCCCGAGTGTGCAGTATGGTCTCTTCCCGGATTCCTTATCTCGACCTTGAATTGATTGGATATTAGCAAAAATGTCTCGTCGCGGCCATCTCGAATTCTAGCTGCAATGCCAACGACTCTAAATGCACCTGCACAACCACGTCAATCCAAGAGGAGTCATCAGTCTGTATCGCTGCATCTTGCACAGTGAAGGAAGCTCTGTGTAAGCCAATGGCCCACTACCAGTTACAACACCAATTAATATCTCTCTAACATTCCGTGCAGTCACCAAAAATGCTACCAGCACAGCATGTGGTGTCCCCATACGTGATAAAACTCAAGTCTTCATCAACGTCACCATTGTCCTCGGCGTTCTCTCCGGTCTCGTCGTCATCCTTCGCCTCGGTTCCAAAATCGCCATGAAGATAGAGTTTTGTATGGACGACTGGTTCATTTTGGTCACCCTTATCTGCGGCATCCCGTCGTCCGTTATGAACATTGTGGGCACAGCCGGGAACGGGGAAGGTAAAGATATCTGGACCTTGCCATTCGATAATATTACACGCTTCGGTTTATTCTTCTACATCCTAGAGGTGGTTTATTTTGCTCAAGTAACACTCTTGAAGATGTCATTGTTACTCTTCTATCTAAGGATCTTCCCTGGGGGAGGGACTCGGAAGCTGTTGTTGGCGACGGTTGTCTTTAATGCTGCATTCGGCATCGCATTTGTGTTTTTGGCGGCGTTCCAGTGCCACCCCGTCAGTTTTTTCTGGACCGGTTGGGATGGTGAGCATGAGGGAAAGTGGTGAGTGTCCATCTGGGATCCCCCCTCTGGGACCCGACTTACGTGAAGGGATAGCTAATACATCTTGCCAGTCTCAATACCAATGCCATCGGCTGGGCGAATGCCTCTATCAGCGTTGTATTGGATTTATGGATGCTCGGTATTCCTTTATGGCAAATCCGCCGTCTCAAACTCCACTGGAAAAAGAAAGTCGGCGTGGCCATGATGTTGGTTGTTGGCACCTTGTAAGTCTCTCTAATGCCCAGGTCGCGCATTGAACCCTTGTCTGACCTTGCCTAGTGTCACGGTCGTGAGCATCGTCCGACTCCAATTCCTCGTCGACCTCGGCAGTTCCAAAAATCCTACGTTCGACCAAACCGACGTCTCCATCTGGTCCACTGTGGAGATCAACATTGGCATCATCTGCGCATGCATGCCATCTCTCCGTCTCTTCCTAGTCCACCTATTCCCCGTCCTAGGTGGCTCGTCCCACAACACCAGTGGTTACCAGAACTATGGGGATGATTACGGTAATAGATCAAGAGTGCCCATCAGCCATACAAAGACGCACATCGAGGCTAGAAAATCTGCCTGTCAGCCAGACCATAACGGAATCGAGCTTCACAAAGTGTACGAGGTACGGTACGCCGATGAGGATGAGGCTAGCTTGGTAAGAGTACATGAAGTGGCAAATGTCGGCACAAGCTCAAAAAGCGCAAAGAGTGCGAGTGAGATATCCTTATAACATCCGATAACGCCATCTATATTAGCGCATTAACACATAACACTTTCATTGTCAAGGCTGAAAATAAATAGAGAAATTCATTAGAAGCCGTTCAATTAGACTTATCAGAGTTAATATAAGCAGTCACATTGCTCTCTTCCTGGGATTTCCCATGACTCTGTGGATCGCACTAGGCTTGCTTTTCGTACATTAATGACATTTCATCTTATTCTCATTTCCTCAATACACTTCGAAATCGGCCCAACTATATTCACACCTTCGGCGAATCAATATTGCAAGGTTTTCAATAACCTCATCCACCATCATATAATTCGAGGTACCTGGAAAGACTAACAATTAGTAAAGGCTAACAGTCAATAGAATTGTGAAATAGGCGTTAATGTTATCTAGGGTATTAGCCTACACGTAAGCAGGAAGATTACTGCTATTTATCTTAAGCATTAGAAAATGATATATAAATATGAGCCTTCCTATTTACAATACAAGCACTAATACATGAGAGTACAGAGAATTTAACTAACAAAACTAACACTAATAACTACAAAATCATTAAAATAACATTGTAGCTAGCTCGCACAGTAACCATAACAATAATAGCATTGCCCTGCGGCTTTAGTCGGGGTTCAGACGACAAAAGCATCAAGGGGAACACTATAAATCCCGCTTCCATATCAATCATCTCGGCTATACATCCAACTAATAAAGTAAAATTACCTAATTAATGTACATTCCTTACAGCATTTACCGTCTTTATTAACTATTCAGGAAGTATAAGTCCACCTTCTCGCCAGCTACCATGATTACATCTTTTGAGATAATATCTAACTTCTATGTTCGTTGGTAGGAGGTAGCCAGTGCCTTGCTATACTAGGTGTTTCTTAGGGGTGGCCCAATGTCTTTATTTTAGGGCTGCATTCTGGCCAGAACAGGTGCATTTATGATAGCTGCATCACTCGGAGAATCCATAAGTATCTAGCCGACGTCCGCCGGCTAGTGCCATTAGCACCACTCGGAACCAGCCTTCGCAGCTAGAAACTGCTTCTGATTTTGGGGATAACAACGTCCAATGGGTTCTCAAATTCTCACGGGGCGAGGATTTTGGCGAGTTGCTTGCGTTCATCGACAGTCGCTTTGTCGCGAAGGAGCTGGATATAAGGATTCAGCAGTATCTCCCAAATCCAAGCCACTTGACCCGCGTCGAGTGGTTCTTGCGCAAGGTGCGTCCCACAACTGGCTCGGGGTTTTTGGGTAAGTGGTATCCGGTGGTGGCTTTTCTGTGTTCTTTGAGAGGGGGTCAAGTTTGGATTCCATGGCAATCTGTTTCCCGAGACTCGGCCAGCAGCTTTGGGTGATGACTTCTTTTGGCTACATATAGCCCCCCGTATAAGCCACAGATGTCACTAGAGGTTGCCAAGGTCACAACCCCTATCGGAGTGTTGGGAGATATGTAGGTATCTAAAGTGGGGTCCTTTTGAGCAAAGCATTCAAATCTCTTTCGGATAATTAAGACCAGCCCCAAACTATTGAAATGTCGCCAACCTCTCTCGAAGTCGTCGGGCTACAATTAGCGCTGAAATAATAGCACATCAGTGCATTGTCATGAGCAACCTGTCTCAGAACGCCAAAGTCCCTGCTCTCGAGCTTCTAGCAGCATCCCTC
The DNA here is from genome assembly GCA_003031705.1 of Calonectria naviculata. Classification (NCBI taxonomy): domain Eukaryota; kingdom Fungi; phylum Ascomycota; class Sordariomycetes; order Hypocreales; family Nectriaceae; genus Calonectria; species Calonectria naviculata. The sequence continues at coordinate 5,003 of NAGG01001005.1, read as the reverse complement.
GATCCAAGGTATGACGTTGGAAAAAGAGTCGTGTTGAACTTCCTCCATGTCACAAATCCATCGTCATCATAGTGCCAGAGTCTTCAACTCCTCCTACCAGCTAGGACCTGGTGCTTACGTACAATCAGTCAACATGGACCCTCAGCGGTGGGGTCACCGCGCTCAGAGGCTACTTACTCTACTCGTTGTTCAATGGAAACTTCAACAGCGAAATGCCACAACACCTCTCCAACACCATGCTTGATCTGCACTTAACTTAAAACTGCAACAGCAGTGCCGAAGCTTCCGGCTTTCAAGCAGAAGGTATCATCCGTCTCGGTTACCTGCCTCTGAAGGTGACTTATGAATATCTGGGTGATGGAAATTGGACACTCAACGCTTCATTATCATTGAGAGGGACGATGACATAAAAGGAAAAAGGGAAATCTTCTTGGTGTCATCGAGTCTATCTGCGGAGAAGACCCGGCAAGAGTCTTGCCCGATTTCGTCGGGGGAACTCCAGTCGATCCCATGGGCAATGTGGACTTGACCTCGTTGAAGATTTTCAAGCTTAAAAGCGCCATTTTTATGCTTATTCGACTTCAAATTACCGCTACAAAGTCTATCGCCTTTACCAATTCCAACACAAAAAAGGGGTCGACAGGTCGATGCAAGGACCGCCCGTCAAGCGGGCTCCTGTCCTTTCGCCGGGCCAGGTCCCGACCGTCAACAATGTTCCACTAGTTGGATTATTATCTCAGCAATTTGAAGAATACCGCTTTCTTTAGGACGGTGGCAAGCAAGAGGGATGGACACGAAGCGAGGTCTAAACGCTGAACCAGGGGGCATCTACAGATCACCTTTCAAGACCTTGGCAAAGCACTACAAAATAGCCCAGCTGGCTCATCTTGCGCAGTAGATAACCCGGTTGCACTAATTAGCAGTATTCATTTGTGCTTAATTAAGCAAGGCGACATCCGTCTTGATGGTGCGTTTGGCGGCTCAAAGCCAGATAAAGACGAGCCAGTTACTACACAGCTTACACCACTGCCTACTCCCCCGAGAATATGCAGCACCAAAGAGGCCCCAGTGCTGCTAGACTCCAGACATATCAGGACATGCCCCCTTGAGCATGGACAGAATGAACTTGTGCATTTATCTATTCCTCAGCCAGGCATTTGTAGTGTGTCCGTAAAGATGAACCGCAAGACTGCAAGGAATTTTGTCTCAGAGTCACATACTATCACCATGGAGAAAGAGATAGCAGGGGGCCGAAGGGATTTTATACATTCCAACGGTTCATCTTCCCATGCCAGAGAAACTCACGTGATATAATATGACATGAATGCATTTAAATGTAGAAATCCATTTACGTCTGCTGCGTCCCCTTTTTCCTTGCTCTCGACGCAACATATAACAAAAAGTTAAAAAAAAAGATATTTCGTCTTTCTTGCTTAAAATGGACATTACTTATGTTGAAATCGACCCTCGAGGTGATACACTGATTATTCTTAAAGTACAAGGTATATTTGTGTACTCAAAGCGATAATAATTTAACTTACATTGCTGGGCATAGATACATCAGATGGGGAAGATGAAGCCGAGAAGCCCGATGCAAGCTCCTCAGAAGGTATTATTTTACAGCAAACGCTGAGTCCATGCTATAAAATGGTAGTTGACTTATTTGAAAGACGTTTCTTCTGAAACAAACGATGATACAATCCCATATTCTTGTCCTGAGTTTCATCTTCAGGTCTCCAAAAAGCACCTCATGCTAGGTTCACGTCGAGCAAACGCCATGTTTTCGGGAAATTTCAAGGAGTCCACTCCAAATATAGCGGATGGCCGTTTTCATTGGGAGCTTGAGCCCTTGTTTGACCCAGCATGCTTCCAAATAGTCATGGAGATACTTCATGCAAAGACACGAGGTATTCCCGAAACCATTACGGTAGAGATGATGGCCGGAATCTCTGCCATTGTCGATGATTTGGAATGCCATGATGCTGTTTGGTTCATCGCCAAGAATTGGCTTGGACACCTAAAAAAAGAAGTTGGAACGTTAAATGGTCAGGACCTCGCCAGATGGATTTTGATCTCATTTGTATTCCGTGACCAGGAAATGTTCGAACTGTCCACAATGACAGCATTAGGAAATCACACGTTCTCTCTGGATCCTTGTGGTCTACCTATTGCCCCCAAAATAATTGGTATGTTATCAACTGACGCTCAATAAACAAAATAAATACTGAACACTCGATTGAATAGAGGAAATTGAGGTCAAGCGACAGAATTTAATAGAAAGGCTAATAAATGGCCTGTTCGCTTTGGAAAGAAAACTGCTTCGTGGGAAAGAAGGATGCTATCATGGATGTCAATATATGCTCATTGGTGATCTGATACAACGGATGTATCAAACCTCTTTATATTCTCCACGACCAGTGAAGCCTTTCCCGCACATCGCGTTATGTTCCATCATTTCAAGATTGAGAATAGGAAAGTCAGCAAGGTACTATGGTCCAGTGGAACAGGTTCACGATCAGAAACATTCTGGTACTTGGATTATCGACCAGCATCCTAATCACTCCGGGAAGCAGATGGGCGGCTTGTTCGGGGGAGGGCCAATAATTGACACAACTGCACCAAGGCAGATTGTCCGCCATCAATGTTGCTTACAGAGTTATTTGGAACCCCTTTTAGATCACATAGAGACAGCTATTGAAGGGCTGAAACTGGATAGCTTCCCGATTTACTCATCATAAGATCTGGTTCTTATATCGTAGCATGATCCCGTCTTCCTCGTCATGAACAATGTTTCTGAACCGGAAGCTAGGCTATTGCGTAAGCGAGTCATCGAATATTAGGAAGTATGGTGATAAGTTTGGTATGTCAATTCAGAGAAAGTGAAGCAGGGGCGCGGAAATAAAACTAAAATACGTTGAGTGGGATAACTGCTGAGCTGCAGATGGTGTTTGTGGTCTGCGATCGAAGGTTGGTCAGCTATGAAGCAGCATTTATTTATATCTCGAATTAAATGTATTCACGCAATAATTTGGCGTGAAACATAAACCTGAATCTGGCGTGGTTCAACTCCGGGCTTCTTCGCGCCAGTAAGGATTACTCCAGACACTACTAGACGCTGATCCCATAGTGTCCAAGAAGGCCGACAATGCGAAGCCAAACTAATTCTCAGCGTAAACCTCAAATCATCTCAGCCCATACGTTGATACCCCATACGCAACTCTAACCCTCAAAACTAAGGCACGACTAAAGTTACCACACGCCAGCTTCGCCATGATGCGCCTCAACCACTAGATGTAGAGTTCCTGCAGACGCAACCTGCCGGTGCCCGGCGCCATTGGAAGGAGGCGCGTGGAGTGTCTTTTCGCCTTTTTTGCCTAATTTCTTTTGTTCTTGAATTGTTTGTCGGCGAATTACCATGCCTGATCGTCTCAACGTCAACCTCCAGGTATTGTTGGGCTTTCCTAAATGGCACGACTGGATGAGTCTGTGAGCACCTGTGCTGTCGTTTGATGTAATAGTTGAATATGCCGACGCTATTGCAATTTATTGGGCCGTCCCCACCAGGCTCTAGCTGTGTGTGACAATCCTCAAGTCCTCCCTGTCTTTTCTTACTTATTTTGGACTCTGCCTTGTAGACGGGCCTGTCTACTTTCGCTACTATCCGTTTCTCTACATTTTCGTTTCTGTGCTTTGGTTGATGTGGGTACTACTTATGTCTCTGTTAAAGCTTCATGGGTCTTAGAGAATAAGATGACTTGATATATCAACCTCTAACTAAATGAGGGACTTGGCCTGCTTACCTGGATCTGATATGTTGACTGTGAGTAGGGTCGTAAAGGCCACCAATATATTACTTATATTTCTATGAGTATCGAACTTTTGAACGACTAGTGCGATCTAAATATCAACGCATAGTTTATCGTTGACTCTCCTCATCCTATCTTTCAATGCTTCATGATCATTGACGATAGTAACACGATGGATCTCAAATTAGCCGCCGAGCCACGGCGGTGCTAGCTTTTACTGGTCTCTGATACAATCAACGTCGTCGAGGTAGTCTCAGGTAGACCTTAGGTCGGAAGAGGAACATGCAAATACGGAACACGTCGTCTGGTCGACAAATGTCAAGCATGTTCTTAGCCAGTGACAGAGTGAATGCACCTTATACCCAGCTTTCAAAGTTATATTTTGTATTAAGACGATTATAACTTGCTTATTACTTGGGCTTGTAAAGTCAAACAGCCGATCCAATGTGACAAGACAGATTGGGTGGAGCATTGTACTAATCTTTGGGCTGTTGTCAAAGTTATACAAGATTAAGATGCCTACACTACTAATAGTGGCCTTATACTAGTGTTAGGGTGGCATGTTACGGAATGTCGGATGCTGTTGTTGTCTGCACATCTGAACTGGTCTTGAACAATAACATCTTTCCCAAGTAATCTGAGCCGCCATCGTCTCTGAGCGATATATTTCATTTCCACAGCGTATAGTTCTCACATACGACCACAGCTCTCAGAAAATACGGGATCCCGNNGGGGAATCCTCGCTGTTGTATGTCTTAACTTTTTGCATTCTATCATTATTAGACTTCTATAAATCTCGTGTGGATCTTGCGATAGTACACTTGTAACATTCAGAGTCATCAATTAGAGGATAACTTTTGCTCTGCCCATGTGATAACCCAGGTATCAACAGTGGCAGCCCATTTGTTTGTACCATGGTATTGGAGAAGCTGAAAATCCACAATCAACACTACGGAGAGAGGACAAGTCGCCGATTAAAGAAAACCATTGGTATGAAAGATAACGTACCAAGGTTACCACCAAACCCCCTTTCTGTAGATAATCTTTCCCACATTCCGAGATGGTCGTTTTCAGTTGGTATCAATAAAGCATCACAAGGTCATAGGCCCATGGTCGCCCGGGGCCTGCCCGGCCGGTACAGCATACATGACACAGCGAATTCACAAGCTGCCTCTATGACTGGAGGCTGGGATGGTC
>NAGG01001001.1:0-19584 GCA_003031705.1 Calonectria naviculata | reverse complement strand
CCTTCCCCCCCAGTCCAGCCCAGTCCTGGAAAGGCCTTGGGTAGTGGATGGGAGGTGGATTGTGGATGGTGACCTCCGCAGGGGGCGTATCCGGCGGCGGGCGACCATGGATGGGCATGGCATGCTACTATGGAGCATTGAGCGAGGAACGAGCATCGCAAAGACATGGTCCATGGGAGGAGAGAAGGCGAAGGAGAGGAGGGGGCGTATTCATCTCTGCTGGCCCAACAGATACACTTTCCTTCAGTCTGCCTCTCTTCCTCTGGCTCTCAGCGCGTGTGTGTGTGAGTACGACCCACAGCCCACGGACCCTTTTCTCTGCTCACTCGTGCCGTTCTATGCTGGTGGTGCTGTGTGATGTGCTGCGTCGTCTGATGTCGCGACTGGTGATGTGGCCTGGAGGCTCTCGACTGGCTAGGCCGGGCAGGATTCGACGCATAGCCAACAGTCGCGGCATTACGGCTGCGCCTCGAGCCCTGCGCGCCCATTGCCTTGCACGCTGGGCTCTCGACGCTGTCTTCCCCTTCCTGGAGTGCTTCCAGTCCCCGGCTGGCGCATGTCAGTGGTGGAGCGGGGAGTAGGAGGAGGGGGGACGGACGGCGGGCAATGGCGTCGTCGTGCCATGCCCACCCACTGGCTGGTGCTCTTCTGTCTCAATCTCTCAGCAAGCCTGTCTCTGGGTGCCAACCACCACCCGGGGGGGGTGCAGGCCGCTCTCTAGCGTCAAGCGTGTGCGCGTGGTGGTGAGAGCGTGTGTCTTGGAGCTAGAAGATGATGACGGGGGTGGTTTTACTGGAGAGCCGCCCCTCCTACGGCTCTCGCTCTCAGCAGCTACTGGCTCCTCGGATTAGCCCATTCGCCGTCACCGAAAATCCCAGTTGCCTCTTCATCTCCGCCCCAATCTTCAACCGCAACAGTAGAGTTTAATGAGGAAGAAGAAAGGAAGAGGAAACAAAGACACAATGAGAGACAGGGGAAATCTCACAACAATGGCCCCTCCCTCCCCCCAAAGACTACGCACAAAGGGCGATCCAGCAGCCCAGTTCTTGTCAGCATTGTTCCAGTTCTCATTGCGATAATAAACTTTGGACCTTTTTCCCGCTTGCAGCGGTGCTAACCGATATCCGGCGATGGTAAACAAGGGTGGGGGGCGTCGCGGTAACAGCGAAGGGGTTTTTCCAAATGGCTGCAGTGGTGACCTACTGTGCATATCCTACTACAGCGCTGTCGCCAAGTCACTTTTTAGTGCTTCTTCCTGAGATTCTAAACTGGGGGGGCAGGCTACCAACACGAGCACCCAGGGGTTGCTACATTGGTGATTGCAAATCAAACAGAGAGGCGAAAAAGAAGAGGAAGAAATCAAAGTTGGCACTGATCAAAGCCCAGAAGCATTGCCCCATAACTCTGTACAACAGAGACTCTTGCATATCCACTTTCACAAGGGGTCAGGTTGCACACACAATGGAGGCAGACAGAGAGCGCACGCACAATACAAGGACAGGGTCACCAAATTACTAGGCAGCCGGTTCCCTAGAAGAGGCATGCAAGTCGCAAGATTTGAGTCTGCTTGACAAGTGACGAAACCCTCGATATCATCATCTAGAAAGGCAAAGGAAGAAAATTCCGTGGTTGATCCATGGTGTGTGGGAAATCTACCCGCTGCGCCTACATCATCATACAGCAATGTTCGCCCTCTTTGCTCGTGCTAGCCTCCCATCCGCCATGGCATGCCCTCTTTGGTATTCCCTTCAACCACCAGAGATGTGGTATGATGAAAGAATCGGCACACCACGAAACAGTTGCAACTTCAAATCTTGGCCATCCGTCATTGCCCCTCGTGCGATCCAGGCACGAACCCCCCGAATCCCGACTGCAACACACCATTAACCAAGAAGCTCAACCTCTGTCTGGGTTCCAACTTGTCCCCTCCACGGCTTGTCGTCATGCCTACCACGTCGCCATGTGCTTGCTGCTGCTGCAAACTCAAAAACCCCGGGGCCCCTCCAGATGCTGTACCGTAAGCCGCGTACTGATAAACATCGGACGTCCCTTGACCTACCACCGACGAATCCGACGGCGTTATTCTCGCAGCCCTCTGCCAAGGTCCATTCCGCAAGTTCTTTCAGCAGCGCGTGGCCAGAGGGTCGAGACATATGTAGGTAGAAAGGTTAGCATTTGTCTTTGCCATCGGGGGCTCGGCATGCTGTGTCGCCCGCCGCAAGGACATTGTGCTCACTGTGAGGATGCCCAAGGTGAAGACGACGAGTGCGCAATGTCGGGGGCCCTGTGGGAGAGCGAGGTGAGGCTTGCCGCCGTCGGAACTGCGACGAATGGCGCCAGACATGGTCCTCGTCACCGTCGACGTAGGCCGTGGTGTTGTTGGAAAGCATCGCATCGCCTCCCGCCTCTGGTTGCCCATCTAGGAAATCCCAGGTGTCGAAACGGGCTCTCTATCCCGGGCTACGATGGCCGGCTTCTCAAACTTGCTTCTGCATCGGCACCTGCTGCCCCTTGCCTCCCGCCTCCCTCTCCCCTGACCGAGACGCCCCTTGCTCCAAGATGCCTACTACTCTCGTTTTCTCCTCCTGGACGTAGGCTTCCGCGGTATGGAAACAAGAAAACAGCATCTGCTGCCCACCTACATACGGCCATGCAACTACACCAAAACGACCAAAAAGACCATGTATGAGCACCAGGGGTTTCGTTTTCTCCCCCACGCAAGTTGCCCCGTTCACGCCCTTTACGCATCATCACCGACCAACGGAATCCCCCGTCGCGCTGTGCCGCCCAATGCCGCTGCCCGTGCCGCAGGAGAACATCCTGTTGGACACGTCGACGTCCCAAGCTCTCGGTACCACCTCTCCATCCAGATAGCTGCCGTTGACGAAATCGGGGTGTTTGCGTGACCATCCGCCAAAGAAGAAAAGAAACATGGGGGAGGGGTTCTGTCTCCGTTCCGTGGAGCCGAAAGTGGAATTTTAGAAAACGAAGCTTGCGGCAGTGGGCAAAAAGCAAATCCAGCCAACGAACTCCAGGGGAAAGAAAAACCTTGAGCACCATTGATCCATTGATCGCCCGCCACAATTCCTCTGCCTATGCCAAGTTCACATACGTACGCAGAAAGACCGTAACTTATGCGCCCGGCGAGATGCCATCATGCACGCACGCATGTGTGTCCAGACGTACATGTATCATCTCGAAGATCATAGGCGCCCTCCAAGGGTTAGAGGGGGTCTGTGACCCTGCCTCGACCATAGATCAACGACCCCATGTGCGAGTAGGCATGAGCCGAACCGTCCTATATCCTATCATGTTTTAGGTCTCATCTTTCTCGACGGCCCAACGCACGCCAATGCGAGTATACGCCAGGCAATGATCGACCGCCTCGAACGGTCGGCACACTGGGCTGAACTAAGCCCGGCTCCGAGCATGACTGTTTTCCTTCATATGTCTGTCGAATGCATCAATGGCGACCCGTCTCGAGGCTCCCTCTTTTTCCTCCCTAAAACCAAGCCAGTTAGAGAACCAACAAAGCAAGGCGCCAGCGTACCGTCTTTTGGCCCATCGTCAGCAAAGAGTCCTAGATCCTTTGTTTCGTTTCGTTTGGTCGGCTCCATCTTGGTTCCAATCTTGGGTTCCACAGCCAGGCCGCGCCCCTGGGCACTGGAATGGACAATGTCTATCAACCACGCGAACTCCGTTCGAGACTGGCCGTCTTCCTGCTTACCTTTTCGATCTTTGCCATCGGACCTGTGGCACCCTCCATCGCCTTCCCCCTCACCTCGCATTGCCGGCGCGATGCCTGGCACGCACACAAATACACACAGCGGGCGCTCGCGCACAATTTGAAATCTCCGGAGGCTACCCCCCGTGCCCGCGAAGCTGGCGTCGACCACGACGGCTTCGCCTAGCCCTTTCCCAAGCCGGCACTCCCGCTCCCTCTGTGTTGGCCGCCGTAGAGCGCCTCTTTGGGACCATCGTATGTAGCACGCGGGCGACACACGGACAATCGTCGTCTGAGGAGCCCGTGCAGCCCGTCTCGTCTCCAGTTTCTACATGCTCCATGCTCCAAACGGCACTCCAACCCTGGCAGTTTCTGCATGTCGAGATTACCGCACCTGTGGGACCCGAGCAGCCAAAACGCCACGGCTACCCGCTCAGCCAACCAGTCGCATCAATCCTGTCCCTTGTTGGCAGCACATTGAGGACTGTTGAAGGAGACAACAGGCTGCGTTCGCAGCTAAAGTTCTTGGCGATGAGGCAGGATTCCCGTCACCGGTTCGCACACTTTCAGGGGAGGGCTTGCTGTCTCATGATCAGCCGCCCCCGTCGCAGGTCCTGACCGACCTGCCAGACAGTTTTGGGGGCTGCATGCTCTGGGACAGAGGCTATGTATGCGTATAAAGTACGTCAAAAATGGGCAGTCATGGCGGGCATATCGGCAAGGTGTTTCTAGACAAACATGGTATGGCACGGCACGCGCACGCGCACACCTGCTTGTACTCGTGCTCGTCAACTTTTGGATGGCGCTGCAGGGCAAACAGATGCTGCTGCAGGCGGTGTTGCAATATTTTTCATCATGATATCTCTGGGTTTTCGTCCTTTACCGCCTCCACCAGCTCCTCCATCCCGCCCACCGTCGTAGGCCCGCTCATGCCATCCGGCGGGAGCGCCCACTTTGGCAGTGGGCTGACATATGCCCAGCTGCCACCTGCGTCCTCGTAGCGGAGACTGTGCAGCCACAACGACAACTCATGGTCGCCGGGGTCCGAGTACAATGGCGTCTCGCAAATGTCACAGACCTCACCCGTCATCTTCTCAGCCCTCCTCTGCTCATACTTGTCCACCATGGCATCGTAATACGCTACGGCTTCAGCTACTTCTTGTTTGCCCATGCGAGATAGGCGACTAATAACATCCTCATCAGTGACCTGGGAGCCATCTGCGTCCGCCTGGCCGAGGTCAAAGCCCCAGACGCGTTGGTTGGCGTAGATGGGGTCGTTTTGGATGGGATATCCTAGATACTGCAGATGAACCCGGAGCTGATGCGTGCGGCCAGTGACGGGCAGGCAACGGACGACGGAGTAGCCCTCCTTCTTGATCCATGGTCTGTGCTTTTCCGCCTCAAGCCGCTCTGGAGTCTTGGGACGTTCGCCCTCGTGATTCATCTCATCTGCAGGCGGATAGTAGGCCAGCCGCTTAAAGACTGTACGAGCGGATTTACCGTTGGCACGGACACGGTTCAGACCTAACTTGGGAGATATTTGCAAGATGGGCTGGTCACAAACGACTTCGCCGTCGGGAAATTTGCCAATTACGCGTGCAATATACTCCTTCCTAACAGTGCGTTGTTTAATCTTGATGCCCAGGGCCTCAGCAGCGGGGACATTCTTTGCAATGAACATGATGCCGCTGGTGAGACGGTCGAGGCGGTTGCAGGGATATGGCAAAAAGTGCGGGCCCCTCTCTTCCTTCATGATTTCAATAACCGAATTGTACTTGTAGCGGCCGGCGGGGTGAACTGGCACTCCTGCAGGCTTGTTGATGACAATCATGTCGTCGTCTTCGTGGATCACTCCGATGGGGTCGGCGGAGACTGGGGGTTCATGGCGATGCAAAGTGTGGGAGATGAGATCCCCATTGCGGACAATATAATCGGGTCCGACGGTTTTGCCATTGACGTAGATAGTACCCCTCTCCATCGATTTGCGGTAGTATTCTAAGGGTCGGTCGCGGAACTCTGCCTCAAAGATGTCGATGAGGGGTCGGTTCCGCCATCGTTCCTTGCAGTGGGTGTTGTAAGTGAAGTGGTACGGGGTGATGCGCCGCAGGCCGCCGTCCATCACGTATGGCCGGGGCCACATATCCCCCGCTGGAGTGATGAGGGGAACATTTGGGTCCGAGACTGGCGGCGGGTCCTGCGGTTCACTCTGTTTCTTGCGGGCCTTGTCGCTGGCTTTCGAGGTTTCATTTTCGGGTGGGATTTGCTGTTGGGTCGGGATGTCGGATTCGCGCCCCACGTCCTTGATGTCAAGGCCCTGCACGGCGGACACAATGTCGGGCACCGGCAGCGCGGAGATGACGGGAGCGGTGGACGCCATAGCGATGGGCCGAGTGAGACTGCGGCTTCGATTGGAGCTGCTGTTTGGTGGAAGAGTGTTTACTGGTCGCGGAAGAGATCGTGATCGGTGGATGCAAGTGGGCGGGCCGAGGCGACGAGCAGCAGCCCTCATTCCACTCAGGCGAGACTGAGACACGAAGGGGCGGAAGTCAATAACGAGACCGTGGGCAGCCGCACAAGCCTAGGGAAAGGCAAGAGGGTAGAGGGCCAGACTACAGGGTGGCAGGCATCCACCGGCTTGAGCGGAATGCAGCAAGATCGAAAAATGAGTGGACGATGTCGCTTTTCCGTGTGGGAGTGTGAATATGGCCCATGGCGGGGATGTGTGAAGTGGGATGTTCAAAATTCGGGCGGTCATGTGCGGCAGAAAATTGCCAAGCGGGAGAAGATGGCCGCTGCGCAAAACAACCAACCGATAGATTAGTAGATAGCCCCCCTGGCCCCGCCGCCCGAGATCTGACTCCGAAACTTTGTGACAAGTCGTTGAAACGCCACTGAAGCATAGCATCGACGGTGGGTATTTCACAGCGAGGTGGCCCATGGGGATGTGTTACGTAGCACATGCAGGCCCAGCCCTACAGCGCGGCAGTTGGCGCTACAGCGGCTGGCAGCCTTCTGGCAGCTCGCTATGCGCAAGTAGAGCCCAGCGAGCCTCGGCGCCCCGAGTTCTACCTTTCAGTGGCACAGAGCCACCACAGTGCCCCCAGGTACCTAGGCATACAACACAAGAAAAGTAAACCTCGGCTTCCAGAACCTCGGAATTCCCGTCGACCTCAATTCATTCCCACACCATACACAACCTACACACTTTTCGCTTTTATTTGCTCTTCATATTGTCGCTCGACCACTAAGGTGCTTTTCTCCGGGCAGGCATCTTCTTTGATGCTATTGGAACTTTAACCCCGCCCTCCAAATTGTGTCTGATCCAGATCCAGATCCAGATCTCACTCCATCTGATATTGTCACCCCCTCGCACCCAAGTTCTTGATACGTGTATTCATCCAACACGAACCAATTGCCGGCAGCGACCAATCCTCAATCACACTCATCGCTTCCACTGCCCTTCCACAGCTTCCAAGACGTTGGGTCTCGGATCGAGACCACATCTAACAAGCGGCACGCGCGGCGATTTGTTGGTCGCTAAAGTGACCTGCCATTCCCACACCTTCCCCGAGATGGCTTCACCTACAGCTCAGCTCAAGGCCCGTCGTCGCCAAGACTACCGCTTCCATCTCGACTACCGCACCAGATGGTGAGTTTTTTCTTTTTTCTTTTTTTGGTACCTCTCCGGGGAGCCGGATCTTGTGTGCCACTACGAATGTCAGGACTTACCGGGTCGTCTGAATGCTACTTCTTCGCCATCATTCGTGTGAAATCCACATACCTCTCTGGCCAACACAATGCAGCGGATCCAAGGTTAAAGCCGTACTTCTCCATCTCAGTCCGATGAGCACCCCATGTATCTCCATGTTCCCATCGAAGCAAACTCGTCGTCATTTTTTGCAATGCAATGCTTCCTCGTCGATCATGATTGTATCATTGCTGCGAAGATCCCCTCACTAACCCTATACCCTCGCCCATAGGAACGACAATGACATGTACGACCACATGAACAACTCCGTCTACAGCTTCCTGTAAGTTTCCGATGGCCTCAATCATCTTTTTAGCTAGCCTTCTCACTTTGGCTGGCCCCAGATTTGACTCCATCGTCAATTCCTACTTGATAGCTCACTGTGGCCTGCACCCCCCGACCTCACCGCAGTACGGCCTAGCCGTCCACGCCCACACAGACTACTTTGCCTCCATTGCCTACCCGGCTGTCGCCGACCTCGCACTGCGCGTCAACAAGCTCGGCCGGTCCAGTGTCACCTACGAAGTCGCAGTGTTTGAGCGCGGCGTCGACGAGGTCAAGGCTGTGGGTGAGTTTGTCCACGTCTTTGTAGATCGCGCTACGGGGAAGCCTGCGCCAAAAGGGATGAATGATGCTTTGAGGCGGGGGCTAGAGAAGCTGTGTATTAGTGAAGCTGAAAGGGCTCAGACACCGGGTGTTGATGCAAAGGCGCCTTCTTCCAAGCTATGAGCTGGGCGAAAGACTCATATACGTTCTGCACCTTCTTGTCGCACGAGTCACCTAGCATTTTCCATTCTTTTGTATATTATTCATTTATGCCCTTAGAATCCATTCCGATGCATACCTTGACATCTTCCGCCCATACCTCGGCCTTGGGAGAACTCCATTGTATAACTCTACTCTTGACCACGACAGCTTAACCTTATACTCTAATAGGCGATATATACGCTCGCTCACAACACAACGCGCCCTGACTCACAACTGCAATTCATATCTTTGAGGCTCGCCGTTCTTGTCCCCGCTGACAAACATCTTTTCCAAAAACTCCAGGTCCGCAAGCGCCTCCTCGGGGGACTGCAGCGCGTTGGGCGTGCCAGTCTTGAGAGCCTCCGCCCAGGCCGCCACCTCGTCGGCCACGCCGTTCGTCCTCACAAACTCGCGCACCACGGCGTCGCTGCCGGCCAAGGTCGTGACCGTGACCGTCTCGCCCCGCACCGTGACGCTGCCGCCCTCACAGCCTATGTCCCAGTCGAAGGCGCTGAGCCGCGACCCGCACGACAGCTGAAAGGTGCCGGCCGCGCCCGATGCCGTCTCCAGCACGGCGCTGACCGAGTCGATGGGCGGCAGGTGAGGCTGCACCTGGCGTGTCGCAGCGCGCACCAGCGACACCCTCGCATCGGAGCCCAGGAGCAGGCGCGTGGCCGCCGCCTGGTGCACGCCGCCGTCCAGCAGGAAGCCGCCCTGGTACGCGGGGTTGCGGCGCCACTCGGTGCCGTACCACTTTGTGTCGTCGCGCATGAGATGGAAGCTCCGCACCGCAAAGTGCGTCACCTTGCCCAGCTTGCGTGCCTCGGCCGCAGCGTAGGCGAAGCTTGGTACGAAGCGAAAGTTCTCGGCCACAGCAAAGATGACATTCCTGTCCTTGGAGACGCTGCGGTGGTAGGCGATGAGGTCCCTGCCCGTCTCAATGTCCTTGGCCAGGGGCTTCTCTGCCAGGACATGCTTTCCGGCAGCCAGGGCGGCACGAATAAACTCGGGCTGGCTGACAATGGGCAGGGCAATGATGACGCCAGCCACGTCGTCCCGGCGGAGCAGACTGTCCAGGTCGTGGTCCGCGGCCGAATCGGCGGAGTACAGCTCCGGGGCGGGGCCAGGTTTGGTGTAGAGGGCGGCTGTGTCCTGTGCCGACTTGAGAGAGCGCGAGTAGATTGCCTTGAGGGACAGGGCGTCGCACTTCATAATGGCAGGCTACATGCTGGTAAGTGCCGTGTTGGCTTTCTCGTGGGTTCAATTATGCACGCACCAAATGTTCCTGCTTGGCAAAGATGCCGCCGCCGATGAGGGCTACGCCGAGAGAGGCCATGATGCAAACACGGAGTCGGGTTGAGGACAGTCAATGGCGGTTCTGCTCCGGTGCAAAACACAGCAGACTCTATCTCCCTTCTATTCCCTCGATACAGAGCTACGACAGGCACATCATCGTCACCAACCGTCAAAATCGCGGGGCATTAACTCGGCCCGCCCGCCATCCCCACTCCCCGCGAAGGGATGACGAAGAAATGACTGAAGGGCGGTTTCCTCATCGGGTAAGGCGAGGGGAGCACCCTTTTCAGGGTCCTGCGGCCATCAAATTGCGTCCGGAGACAATTCCAACTTCGCGGGAGCGAGAATACAGCAGCAATATAGGGTTTCGAGCACCAGGCATATCCCAACTCAATTCGCACCGAGCATTCCGGCAAAATAGACAACCCCCCCCCCAGGCCAAACAGCCTATATTCGTAGCCCTGACGGGTGTTCCGCTGCGGTTCGGCCCAGCACATCCCCACCTCTTCTCGACTCCCGCCCCCGCGCAGCCCTCGCAGCTTTTTTGCTTTGGACAGGATGGTGCCGGTTGTCAAAAAGAAAGGAAAAAAGCTATTTTGTGCTGTCTGTGTACTCTGATGTACTCAATGCCCCTTGACACCCCTTAAATCCCTCTCCACGCCCCGCAACCCTCTTCTTGCGCCTCGTCTCACTCGACTTTTTTCAACGACGAGGCCCTTGCTGGATGCTGCAGCGCGCTGACATGCAACTATCTCGCCGCCATGCGCCGGACAAGTCGGCCAGAATCACACACGCCCCCCTCGTTCCCCCATATTTTACCACCCAGAAGAAAGAAAGAAAGAAAAAACTCCGAGGCCTTGGGCAGGGTCCCGCGGAGCTGTTCCGGCAGCCCGCCACGTGCCCGAGTCTGTTAGAATGTGGAAACATGGACCCAAGTGCCAAGGAGAATGGGGCGGCTTTTCCACTGTCCAATGTATGTACGTATGTGTATGTGGTATGTATGTATGTATGTAGATTCCATAGTTTCGTGTTAGTCCGCCTCTCCCACCGGGAATGTGGGCGCCAATGCCGTCGTGAGGAACAGGGAGTCCGTGAGGAGGCATCATGTCAAGCCCCCCATGGCACCCTGTTATACCCCCCCTCCTCTGCGTGCTTGATTGGGCGCCCGGTTCTCAGGCCCCTACTCTCACGGGCGAGGGACGACGAGGGAGGCTTGCCCCGTCCGTCCTGTGGTTGTCACCACTTGGGCATGTCTCCAGTACGCCACCACCACAAACGCAGTGCAGCATCGTGCATATACGGGCCAAAGGGGACTAAGGACGCCCAGCTCAAATCCTCCCGGACGCACTACTGCGCGCTCAACTCGTGCAGAATCACTGCCAAAGCACACGTTTCCGCCTGTCTGTCACAGAGGAGGCCCCCCCCTCCTCCCCTCTCACATCCCCCACTTGGGTTGCCGCCTAGCCCCATCCTGTCCACGCCACCACGCGTGTTGGCTCTCGTCTTCCCTGCTGCAAATCTCCTGCACTGGCGTTTGAACTAACTCGTCCGTTGGAAACAGCTTCGGGGTTTCCCTTTTCTTTAGTCCCGGGGCTTGTCACCAACCAGCCCGTTCGTCCTGTCGTTGCCAGGCCTTATTTGCATACGGCGGATGGAGACACGCTGGGATGCAGATCCAAGATGCATACACCAACAGTGACGGGATGGGACATACAGTAGTGCTAATGGTGCGGGTGCGTGATGTGCAGCTCTCAGACACGACAGAGTCAACATTGTAGGCATACTCCCCTCCCAAGCAGATGTGCCGGAGAAATCAGTGACATTTGGACCAAGCCACGTCCGAGGAGACGTCCTCTTACATCATGCCTATGTGGTGCTGCCACCAGAATCCTCTGGAAGGAAGCCACACAGTCATTTACTCTTTTCTCTTGTCCCATATTTCGGGAACCCCCGCCCTGGCAAATTCCGTCGCTACTGGCGTCTCTAGAATCTATACGAATAACCCTACCTCGAAGCAATCCCCCCCTCCCCGCTCCAAAGGGGAAAGGCAAGAAAAAAAAATAAAACCTTGCAACCCTCCCCATCATCCATGCCCTCGGCGTACCATGTGCGTACGCAACCCTCCCAAGTGACGTTTAGCAGGTTGGCCGAAGCTATAGAAGCCAAATTGTGGCTTTTTGGTCCCAACAAAAGCTGCACACTGACCAGCTCCTCACTGTGAATGTCTCTTCTCTCCACCCTTATCCCACCCCCAGTCAACCAAGCGCCACTGCGGAACCAACGCCCTTGTTCCTCGGCGCCTCCTCGCCAAAACCATTCCACTGACCTTCCACGGATTGCGCCTTGCCCCATCACCTTTCGACAGGCCCCCAAGTATGGATGAATGAAACGAACGGTGCTGGGGGGGAAGGGAGGGAAAGGAGAGGAAAAGAAACAAGGGTGGGAACCAACAACAACCAGACCGTCTTATGACGATCCCAAACATGGACAATGTTGCGAGATATCCTACGAATAGAGGAGAGAGTACCAAAATTCAGGAAAAAGTCACAGGCATCATCACCATCATGTAACAGTTTCATAATTCAATAATGAGGAGAATTAAAAGACTCACCCATTTTTCCGCTTCGAATGCATATTAGACGGTGCTATCGTCCTAGCAAATGCCAAGGTCGAAACCCTCCACATGGCGCGCGGCTAACGCTCACCAAGAAGCGATAGGCTACTGGTCAAGAACGTCTAGACAGGGACAGGGACAGGGGCAAGGAACTCACGGATCTCGATACGCAGGTGCTAATCGTTCTTGTCACTCAATGTCACCATCCCGAGACGTTCCTCCCATCGTCGTCAGCTCTCTCAATCTCCAACCAGAAGGATCGCAGGCCGGTCTCAGAAGGTGGTGCGCCTCGGATAGGGGCCTGGACCTGACCAAAGCGTGGGACTGCATCAACCATCCGGTGTCGAACACTATCAAGCAGCCCTGTAAAAGGATGCAAGCCACTTTCCATGGCTAAAAACTAGTCTCGTTCTCGGGTTTCCTCAAACGTATTCGACTAGTTTCAACTTCATGTGCGCCGAGCTACCCTATACCTATATCATCTCCCGTCCTAACCCCCGACCCTCGCTTCGGACACCGCTCCAAGGGGATGTTAAAGAGAGAAACAACGTTAATCTGCGTCTCTGTCTGCTTTGATTACAATTCATGGTCATATAGCGGATTTCCATACTTCTTGGTATATTTTTACATTCTGAACGTCGCCATGTGTATCTAAAATTATCCATAATTATGTGTTGCATTGCAATTAGATAAAAACTCCAAATCCAGCTCTGCTCCGATTGATACTGCTTGCCGATAGAAATGGAGAAAGTCATATAAAAAAACAAGGTCTCGCAGAAAAATATCGTACGATTTCGACGCCATCGATCAATGTCACACGGTAATACAACATGCGAGGTGCATGTTATTCTAAGAGCTAGGACACCTAACCAAGCCATGCTTAACGAAGAAAAATAGAACCTTCAATGAATATCTTATTATTAATATAAGGGACCATATGAAACGTGGTATGATACAAAAGGATCAATAGCACAGAGTGAGCAATATCGCAGTATCTCTTACTTGAGTTGTACAGACAGAGGTATCAATGCCCCAAATATAACTGAATCTAATTCAGCTGCCACTCAAAATCCCCGGAATTGTGCCAAGTTTAACATTGAGCCCAAGTATCTTTGCGTTCTACAAAATTAGACCCTAGTTCTCAATACCGTAACAGAGAAATGTGAGAAGGTAGGAAATTTGAAGAGAGTGGCGCTGAAGTGTTCTAAATGTTCGATATTTGGACGCCTGAACTCGGAAATGCAAACCTCCAAGGTCAAAGTAGTTGTTGATTTATTTGCCGCGTATATATGATGTAAGAGGCAGACATAGCAAACCATGGAGACAAAAATTCAGAAAATTTAAGAGAAAAGGAAAGAGCATGGTAGCCGACAGTGAAGATAGGTGGATGAACGTGTATATTTTATTTGATATCTCTTACATTTACTTTTATTGCATCCTATATCCTTTCTAGAGTATTTCCGTCCTGTCCCAGCGAAAAGGTAGCATTCATTACGTGGCTTGGTGAATTAATAGTAAGCAAACTGGTGTAAAATCGTACTGGTCGCTGACCTATTCGATAATCCCTCCAGACTCCAGGTGTATTAGTCAGAATGGTTGCCCGATAACGAGAGGTTTTACGATAGAAGTAACCTTTGTTATAATCTCTGCTTGATGCAGATTATTATTCTCTGCGTGGTTAAAATATCACTGCCAAAAATGCGATGGTTCCGGTCTGATCGTATTCCAGCCAGGAAATTTGAAGAGAGAAGACCAATACGCTCCTATTATTCTTTCACTATGGAGGTAGAGCCCTGATATGCAGAGGTTATGACCAGCACATATACTGCTACAAGGTTACTTTTGTTGCTAACCTTTATTTGAGTCACCAAAGTAAAATTGGTAGTGACAAATGGGTTGACCTGACCTGCACAAGACCGCTTTCTTCATAGTCGGCCAAGATTTCGCCATGTGTACGGTGGTTTCGATTGAATGCGACCATGGGTGGTTAAAAACATGTAGTATGACGCGTGGGCCGAGAACTGCCTTGGGGTCTAATACATACTTTTGCACGTAATTTTGGTGGAACAAAAAGTAATTATCCTACATCTCTCCCATGGTACAAAATCTCGCTCACTGGTCGAAAACCTTTCTGTCTTTTCGAACTCAACTTTTGGTGCAAAGGGCTCATAGCCTTGACCACGCAATAGACGTGCATGAGAATACGGTAGATGACCTCGTGGCGGGATCGAATCGCAATGTTCAATGAAGATTTCAACATGAGCGGAACGAAGCCTGATACCACTTCACTACTTCGGCGCAGAATAAAGGCCGGGAGGAACAAAAAGTACATCCAGGCACCCCCAGGTACCTCTGAAGTGCTGGTGGATACAGACCGCGCCATGAAGTTTCCACGCTGATGTCAAAGTCACCTGGCGCACAAAGAATATAAAAAGAGAGCCCGAGAATCTCAGAAATTCCTTTTAATATTCTAAGTATGCGTGGACTACAAGAGTGGCAAAAAAAAAAGGGAGCCATCACTGGACATCCCGTTCTGCCTCACTTATACCCAACCCGCTGTACAGACCGCCCTCAGATGCGGTTCTTGCCCTGAACCGCTCGTGTTTTTAGCACTGCGTAGGTATTCAGCTGTCGCTACAAGTAGTGTTCCTCATTGGCTATTGACCTGGTCTTTTATTCTTGTTTATATTTGCTTGGGATCAGGGGGAAAGGAAGGTGGGGGATCTGGTTGTGGCTTGTCGCTGGCGGCTTCCTCACCATGCGTTCGACCTTAGTCGCCGTCAAGTGTGGGATACTGGTGGGCGAATCAAGTAGGATGCGGGAACCGGGGAAAAAGAACGATGATGATGGCTCAACTGTCTGCACTAGGCATTCTTTTGAATGAAGTGAGATTGTTTGAAGAAAACTGAGTTCTCAATGTGCTATTTTCCGACTAGAATCAGCTTAGGCGAGTTTGTTGTCGAGAGATTGGACCGCAAGCCGGAAGACTATTAGGGTATGGACTCGCAGCAAGTGCCAGAAAAAGAAATATCCATGTTTATGATGGTCAATGGTGTGAATGGCAGGTGAGGTGCCGGCTACATGCCTACTGATGGCCGGTGTCTCACAGGCTGCAAGAATGTGCGACACACAAGAGTGGGTTAAACTGAGCCTTAGAAGATAGGTTAAATGGGGGTTTGAACCATGCAGCACCCAACAATGAAGCTGGGACTTTTGCCAGTTTTGGGAATTCTGTGCAGCTGCCGGCAAATGATGGACGAAAATCGCAAAGCCGCAGAGGCATGAAGAAAAAGAGGGCGTGTAGGGAAGACGTGGCATCTAATTGCAATAGTCAACAGTACCTTCTTTGCCATGGAATAGGGCAAACACTGCAGAGACAATCTTAATCTCCTCATCGGGGTAAACCCGCTCAAGGGTTACCGCACGTGGCAGTGATCAAGTTATGTGTATGATTGGAGACGCGGCCATCTGAAGTACTGCTCGTTGTGTCAAAAGATGCACCTTGAAAAGTTCATACGAGTTGACATATCTTACACCTTGGCACTATAAACAATCAAGCTCACCAGTATTTTGTAAACCAAAAAATATTCGAGCGGTTAATAGTACTGTAAGAACGGACTGGGATACTTCAATTGCGACCCATACTTTTATTGGTACCATATATTCTGATCAACTTTTTGCTCCCGACGCTACGACGTGCTGCGGTAAAGCTTTGATAGTGACGATAAAGCGTGCTTAACATGACTTTCATTGCAAAACGAAAGCTATCTAATTACTAAATCCAATACATTATGTCATAAAATCATCGACGAAAATATATGTGAAAATATGTGAGCTGATGTCTATATAACCGACTTCCCTCGTATTCGACATATGATTTTAAGTTATATCATCGTATGTGCGGAAGGCGATGAGAACTGTTGTCGTCATTCAGCCCCTGTTAAAGATGATGGCCGGGACTGACGTATCGCCGATAGCATTCTGTCGAGCTACTTTTATGTATCTGCGACTCGATTCTGAGCGCGGTTTATGTACTGAGCGTTAGGTTCTTGAATATGACTGGTGTCGAATTGGCTGAATCAATGGATCCTAGTGTCTGGACTTGCTTTCCTTCAAAAGTGCCAAAGGAGCGGCACATATGGTACATGGCCGTGGGTAGGTGTACGCACAGCTCCTCCAGGAAGAACTTCAAGGCTGAGGCTGACGTGTTATACCTTCAGCGTGGGGGCCGCAATTGATGAAAGCCAGCCGTGCCACCACATGTTTGGATAGCAGAGGGAATTGTCACCTTTCCGAGGCCCACCGAACTTCGGCATGTCTCAGGTTTTTTTTTTCCTTCTTGGACAATCATACTATCGGCTGACGACGTGGCACCCAAGGGGGGAACACTCCCACCAGCTGCTAGTGATACCTTGACATCGTGATTACACTGCCCACGAGCGCTTAGATAGCGAGCGGTGCGATAAATCTGTCGCTGACCCATCGCCTATCCAAAGTGCTAGCCTTGGATATAGAAGGGGAGCGTGGACCGTTTTGTGTTTTCTTAATGCCACACATGTCTTAGACACATAATGCGGGTCGCTGTCTTGAGTGGTTTCGAAGCGTTCATCCCAAGTAGTGCGGCCCGGATGATAACGCGGCCTGACAAACAATGGATGCCATGGGTATCGGCGCTTGGGTCAAACTTTCAAAATATGCAGCTGTGGATATTTTATTAGTTACGCCATTCGCTGATAGATATGCGAAAGTGAGACATGCTGTCATGTGTTGAGTGGCGGCTTATGAGCTTTCCTGCTGCATGTGACGAAAAGCGCGGGATAGACATGGAGTGCATTTTACCTCCTCGAATGCGCAAATAGCGAAGCACCTCAGTCGTCAACCGGGAGCTGCACCTCCGGCAGGAGGGTTGGCAGAGCGAATCCGTACTTGTCCACAATGCTCTCGCCTCCAGTGAGCCCTTTCCCTTCGTTTTCATGAGCAAGGTGTCCACCTGCAAGCCAACGCTGCAGCCTAAATGATGTCCGCACCACATCCATGGCAATGTGCCAGTTGTCGACCCCTATCGTCATGAACCCAGCCACCATGAGCGTCTTGACGAAGCGAGCTGGACCAGTGTTATGACAACTGGGAACGGCGCCAAGCATTACCCAAACAAAAATGCCGATGGTGGCCTTCCAGGTAGGAAGCGTGACCTGCCATACCGCCTGCCATATCATGAGAAAATCAGTTTCCGTGCATATGGCAGTGGTCGGTACGCGATTCAAGATGGCACGACAGTAAATCAAGGCCGTCATGCGAACGCAGCGGTACATTAAATCCGGTAATTCAATTGAAGGGGACGACTTGTCGGATCTTGACGATCCAGGGCTCTGGCTATCTCGTTTCTCTTTTGGGGTTCCAGTGGACGATGCAGCTCGGGAGTTAGGGTGTCGGGCAGGCGTGTCGGCCGGAAGCTCGGCTATTCGATCGGTAACCCATCCAGCTGTAGTGACCAGCTTTTGGAGCTGGTCAGCTGTGGGATTTTCGGGCAAGGACAGAACGGTTTCGAATAGATATCTCATGTCGTCGAGGATCAGAGCGGTACTGGGGTGTAGTTGTAGCGAGGCGGCACATCCTGTGAATGATGGCCATCCAAATATTAGGGGCGAGTTCAAAGCGGCATGGAAGGGCATCATGATGGGGTCGTCGAATTCGAAGCCGGGATGGCCGTAAATCAGGGGTTCGATTTCGTGGGCGAGCGCCATGACAGCGTCGTGTCTGTCAACAATGGTCAGTTTATCGGCGCTTCATCTCGGGACCTGCCGGCAGGGTCAACATACATGATTACGGTTTTGGCCAAGTAGCCATGCAGCCCCAACTTGTGTAATCCACCTCGCATCCTGATCATCTGCTTGAGGCCTTGGATGTGAGCCTTTAAATCGATCGTGGCTCCCCAATACCAGGAGTCGATGACCATCTGAACAACGGCGAGAATAGATGTGTCACTTGTCTGCATGGTTTCGTCCCGGAGTTGTTCGTTTAACATTTGATAAACCCTACCTTTGTGCATGAGTGCCATGGTTTTGGGGATATGGCCCGTTTCTGACAAGAAACAGGCCGATGTGAACAGGACAATCTGCAGCAGCAGTGGGTCTTGGACACAACAAGGAACCCAGTGTTTCATAAATGCGTTATTGGGATCAGGGTTTCCGTCAACTGAAACCTTGAAGCGGCACAACAGCTGCAGGTCTACGTGTTGCAAGATATCAGCAGTGTGCTCCACTCGGGTACATTTGTGTACTTACGTATGCGCACTAGCTCTTTGTTCATATTAGTCGGAGCCATGGGCAGAAATCGAAGCTGTTCCACTGATCCCTCAACTGGTAGATTGAGACGACGTCGTCCCTCGCGTAATTGTATAAGTGATTTCGTATCATCTCTAGCCCACTCGTCCTCCAATAAACGATTGGCAAGTGTCAGACGGCGTTCCAGAATGATGCGCAGTTTTTCGAGTACAGCATCGGGGTCTTTTTCTTCGTCGAGCGACACAGTAAATGGGACCCAGGGTGTTGCTGGAGATTCAACGGGAGGAGAGTGACTGCCGTTATCTTCTGATACCTCTGGCGAAGAGCTGATGGCAGATTCGGGCGAATCAGCCCCCGATTCATCCACTTGTAGGATGGCATCTTGGACTGAAGCGGGATTAAGGTGTGCGTATGGGCCATTTCTCAACGCTACAGTCGTGGATGACGGAACCTCCACGACTCCTGGAGGCTGGTTTCTACTGCTATTCCCTTAGCCACGTCCACGGGCCTCTGGCAAAACACACACTTGGGCGTTTGGGTATCGAAAGTTTACTCACCTCTTTGGGGCCTTGACCTTGTACTCGCAGATGGGCTGAGGAAACCGACGCACACAGTTGGTGCATGGCTGGCCCTGAGAACACTGTGGCCGGATTAGCATTCAGCTTATATCTGACGTCGATTCAAACCTGCTGCAGTGGCAAAAGGCTTATATAACTTTCCCCGGATATAACGGCAATGTGGTTACAGGAGAGAATATGCTATACAAGGCGGGGCGAAGTAAGACAAAGATGGGAGCTTACCTTTTGCTTTCGACGACGGCATTCAGTGCAAGACGAAGTTTGACGCTCTGCGCGGCGGCGCGTAGACTGCGTCTGCACGCCTTCGGGAGCTGGCATGATGGTGGCAGGCTTTACAAGTTCTTCGTGCATAAACTTTTCGTTGGTTGTCCACAGCAGGCGTCAGAAGAGGTTTGGCTCGGGGGCGGACACGGCCTCGGCGTCGGCTTGGCCCGTGGGTAGCGGAGCAAGACCGGAGCAAAGGCCAAGACGGCGTTGGGGTGTCAAGATTGAACCAACCTCCGCCTTAACAGAACCGAAGCTCCGTTAGTCCAAGCCGGGGCACGGTCGGCGAGCGGAGGTGGCAGCGACAGGGGGCGGGCCGGGCCCCGGCT
>NAGG01000999.1:0-32592 GCA_003031705.1 Calonectria naviculata | reverse complement strand
CGTGGGCCCCGGCGACGGGGGCGTGGAGGGGGGAGTCGATAAAGGTGTTGGTGCTGGCGGTGTACCCATTTTGATATGAAAGTTGAAAGAGGAAGAAGAAAATGAGACCAAATTTTTCTGATATTAGGTCTTGGGAAATCTACGCCCAGAACCCTGGTCACCATACTGGGCTCTTGGGCGGGTGTTGGCAGATGTTGACAGGTGGTGGTCTGGATATCAAGGCTGGTTAACTCCGTTATTTGAAGGTGAATCTCCTTAGAATGCCCAGTCCGCGGTAAACAAGTGGCAATTTACTTCCGAAAATTGCTAGGTATATTGATCTGGTCAAGAAATGCATTATTGTAAATCCTTGACTCATAAAGGGGGAGGGTTCCTAAACTTTATCGGGGCCTTTAGGCCTGAATGCTCATGTGACCGTTCTTCTTCTTCTTCTCAAGTCTGCACATATTACAGTGAATCAAACTCTAGTCCCGTGTTTGGAAATAGGCGTCACTTGTCCAATTTTGGTTGGGAGTGTAACCAGTCTGAAACACGGTCGACTATCTGTTAAATAAAGGCTATATGCATTTGCAGTTTATTTAAAATAAAAGTCGTCGATACAGGTTCATGTCTCTCAACGCATGAATTACACACATTACAGCATGGAAAGGCACTCAAGGCCCACTTTCATAGATGTCCTGTCTGACAAAGGTCTTTTCCATTGCCCACCATGTGTGACAACACCTGGTTTGCCAGATGGCAACAGGTTGCTCCTTAACTGGCGCGTTTGCACAGAATCCAAGCCGTTTGTTTGTTTTTCTACATCTTTCAAGGCTGAACTTGAAAAAATCACCTGGCACATGCTCACCAAGTTTCAGCCACCTTCGTCTCTCCTCCATTACTACTGCATATTTTCCGGGCCTCTCTTGAAGGTGATTTGCTAGTAGCCTACCTTATACGTTGACTTGGTGAGTCTCCTACACTCGTTTCTCTTCGTCTCATCACGCATTCATTATCTGTGAGAGATGCCGGGTTTTTCACTTCTCGATACATACTGACCCACGAGCCAGTGACTTCCCTGCTTTTCACAATTCAACTTTTACGAACGATCAAAGATACCTCCTCTTCCGCCCAATCTCGAACTACACCTACCCCTCGTATCCAGCTAGCAGCAGCAGCAACGATGCTTCCACGAGTCCCTCGCCGGAGTCGTCGCCATCGCGGCCCCCGACGCAGCGTCAGAATCTTCGCCACCTCCTCTCCATCGCTGCCACCGAACAGCGACAATGCCTCCACTGAAATGGCATCCACGGGCCATAATGTATGTTCGGGGTGCCCCCCAGAGCTCCAAACATCAGTTTACCTCTGTGCCCTCCTGCGCCAGTACCTGAGCCCTGGGTTTGGGCCAGGTCTGCCAGGGGGCAGAATCAGAAAGTCGGAACTCGACCTTGCGGCGAAAGAAATGCCGGGGGAATGCAAGCCCGTGGGCGATGGCCCATTGCCAGTGGCACCGGCCCATCTCCTCGACCCTGTCACCGACGCCGCCGCATCCTCATCCTCCTAGCCACTGCCATCAGGCAGTAGCAGCAGCAACAGCAGCAGCAACAATGTTGCCGCGGCTACGGCCGCCGTGACCTTGAATGGATATTCGAGATGCCCGCCAAACCTCTTAATATCCGCTTTCTGCTCGCTCTAGGTTTGGGTTTCTTCTGCCCCTGGCAAGGGAGAGGAGAAATCGAATTCGCGTACAAAAACAAGCCCGTCTCACCGGGCCATCCCGTCTCCCCCATCCCCGCCGTTTGTCGTGGCTGGGCAGCTTTGGTCTTGTCTTTACTCTCCCGTCTTCTTTTCTCTTTCTTTCTGTTGTTTACCCTAGTTTATTGATCATGAATTTGCATTTGAAGTCCCCGGGCTTCGCGTTTGGTTGGATGTTTGTGGTGGTTCTCAGACTAGATTACCCAACAGATGACTTTAAATTCAATTCATGACATCTTACAAAGTGGAAAGCCGTATCTCGTGAGTTCTGAGCGTCTGTTTCTAATTTCACTCAGTATCAGCAATGGTTTGTCACATCAGTGGTCGGGTGCATTGTGTGTTTGATAAAATGATCGGGTGCCTCCAACAGTGATACAATACGTACGAAACGCTTCACTGAATGCTAGCAAACAAGTAAACAATTCCCATCCATCTAATAAGTGAATATGTAAAAAATATTTTATGAAGCCATGTGACAGCAGCCAGCATTATTTATATCTTCGTTGATTTCCTCTCCCACTCTTTCTCTTCCTCGCCTCACATACTTACGTGGGCACAGAAATCGACCAGTCCAGTATAGAAGTTCTTGACTCCCGTAAATATAATCTCCATAGCCTCTACATGTGTCCCAGGGACTCGTCTGAGAGTTTATGTCCCTGCATCGCTCACACAGAGATTGAATTTAGGCCCATTGAGCCATCGGTATTCAGGCCTACCCACTCCACATTACCCGCACACGTTGTACAAAGGTTGTGGGCATTCCAGAGCAACACGCAGAAGGGGTTTGTGAATATTAATTATTTTAAGGCGCAATGCAAAGCGCGCCGAGCTAAGCTACATGGCTACACTTTTAGGATGGGCACATACTGATGCAATTAAGACTGGGTACCACGACAAGTTCCAGGAAACGGTCATTCAAAGATCGAGCCTCCACCTATTGAGTTGCCGACGCCCACCGGTCTGGTAGATCGCTTCTTGAGAATCGGTGATGCTTTTGGGAAATTGTTTCCGACGATAATAAGCAATTCATCAAATATGCACTCCTAGGTTTGTCGGAACTAGTCGGAGCTGTTGTATCTTCACAGAATCCAGAAGCATATGCCGATACTGTCCACCATGGTCTGCCTCACATTCTATCCTACGGACATCTAGTTCATGAAACTTGGCTAATTCATTGTCGCTCGGGTCAGAAAATAATGCGCAATAGCACCTTCGAATTGAACGGTCCCGTGACATTAACACCAGTCACTGCAAACTGCCCAGAGCAGCCTGCTACATCAAACGCTCTCAGCCTTGGAGCACCCTCCCTCAATCAAATTTTCTCCAAATCTACAACTGCCATCATGGTCATCTGCGGAGTAGCGCAGACAAGCTATCCCAACGCTCCGGGCTAGCTTGACTCAAAAAGATGGTTTAGCCGTGATCGCTCGGCTTGCGATATTTGTTATTTACGGTGAAGAGTTGTTATCATTTCCGCATTCTAGGTTATTTAAAATGCGCCTCGCACACAACTGAATGGCGGCTTGGCCACAACCCTCATGCCCCACATATACTGGAATAAATTCTGCTCGTCCAACAATGGGGTGAGCTCCATCGCGCAACAGCGACGTCAAGTCGCTCTCGTCTAGTGGTTAGGACATTTCGTTGTGGTCAATTGAGCATCCCGAGAAAACCTGCGTTCGATTCGCAGGAGGTTAGTCTTCCTTCATCCGAGTAATTGAAGCTCATCTGCTAACATCATCAAAGCGACAAACTCGCTCTCCCAATCTTTTTGCCTCTTGTGGCAGGGTCGAGGGGTTGATACCGTAAATCAATTATAAGGTTGAAAAAAAAAATGGCCGTATTGGTCTTGTTTCATTCAGGTCTCTCAAGTTCATTAATTTGGTAAGAGGTGGATCTTCCGCCTTGAAATCTTTCAGTGGTGATCCACGTGTTGCATCCAAAGTCCAAACATAGACACTGCAATCCTCCCGTGCATGATCCATCTCAAAGACATCCCTGTATTTACGCTCTCAATGGATGTTATATATCCTTCAAATCGACCCCCTCCGTGCTTTGCAAGATTGATTTTCTCTGTTGATCAAAGACCCGTCGTACCACTGCATGACACACATTGTCAAGATCTGTGCCGCCCTGATATGGGAGGCCCTCCCAATCCACATCATAGCCACATGTTGTGGGTTTTTTAACTACTGGCGGAGATGAGTATCATCCTGGGTAATCTCCAAGGTCACGAGGTCAGCAAGGATAGGGTCAACGTTGGGGAAGGGAAAATACTTGAGAATATTTTGTAAGAGCCACCTGCCACTAGCACTTTCACAAATGCTCGCCTCTATTGTCCAAGCTTTGAAACATTATTTACACCTTTTGCTTCATCAGCTACGTAAGGCCTGGGCAGTAACCGAGAACCCTTTTATGGTATAACTCCGTGGTATAACTTGCCGCAAGGGCGGTATTTAGGATTACATCTATGCTTAATAGGCTCATATAACACCATACGTCAAGGTTGTGTACTGTGTACCAACTTGTTTATCCATCGGCATTCCAATCGTTAGTACATTTCCCTAAAATGCGCAAACACAGTCCCGTCTCCAGGGTACATGCCCGCCGCCGTCGAGGGAATCTCGCCGTTTGGCCCGGGGACTCCATCCTCGCCCGCAAACTGGAACCCGTTCAGTCCCACGTATCCCTCGAAAATTCGCGACATCTCCGCCTGGATCCTCGATCCGTTCTGTGCCACCGGGTCCGGCGTCCCGACCTGCGATTGCTGGTTCACCATGGAGGGCTTCCTGAAAGATGTCCTCCTGCCGGTGTGGTCCATGTGGCCCCGGGCAAGGCCAATCATTCCCAGCGCGGCCGTTGATTGAGGGTCTTCGTCCGGATTTAGCCCAAACCGGGGGGCTACGTCCTTGAGTGATCGGATAGTACGCCACAGACGTTGGGATGCCCAACTCTTGGCGGAGAGGTCCTTGACCAATTCGAGAGCCATGTAAAACTCTTCTCGACAGGCGACGCTGAACCGAACCGGAGCGTGTACCGAGGCGAGAAAGACGACCGCAATGGCACAAGTCAGGAATTGATGGTAAAACACCTGGACCTTTCGATATAGATTTGTAGTGTTGTTTAGGTGAGTGAGGTATCGAATCGTGTCTTTGGCAATGTCGACAACGCGTTGTGATTGTACGAGATTCGACATGATGCTCGTCGCACTATGTAGCACCGGGGTATATAGCCATGTCCGCATCTGCTCCTTGTCAGTAAGTTTATTCAACGCCCGTTAGTGGAACGTACCTGGTTCAATCGCAGATATGTCCATATCCTGAGTCGTTGTAGGTTATACGAGGGTGTCGAGGTCATGTGCTTGTCCTTGTCCCAATTTCGCACCTTGACCTCCTCGGGAACACTTTCGTACCATGCCAGAATCTCTTGGTCAAGGGTTTCGATTTCATTGATTCGTAAATCTCGAGCCAGAACAGGACCAGAATGAGAAACTAGGCGCCAAACCTTAGCTCCAAGTCGTGAGTAGGAAATCATTGCCACGAGATATGGATAATCATCCTAAAACTAGTTAGAGATGTCGACAGAGTTTTGCAGAACCAACTTACTGGATATGGAAGTTCGCTGTCAATCTCTTCGTCTTGTACGACGTATGGCAGCCCGGTTCCAAAAGCCCATCGTCGATCCAAAACGTAAGCAGACCAAAAGCTATTCAGGGCGTTCTTGCGTTCCTCCTCATCTTGAATCTTCATCAAGCCCATTCTCTGGTGGATGCCCAGCTCCAAGCACAACCGTGTAACTTGACCCATTACACGCCAGGCCAGGACTTCGTCGTTGGACAGGAATCGGTAGCCTGCAACAAGGGCTAGCAGAGGAAGAGTCGAGACCTCGGCCTGTTCAGACATAAGTTTCCTATTGAGCACCATTTCCATGCTATCGTACAGTCGCATCGCCTTTTCGCTGTGTCCGTGACCTTCGACGACCAAGGCACAGCACATGATGATTTTTAGCTGCAGCGTCTTTTCGTCGTTGATAAAATCCATGTGATTCTGTTGTCGAGCCGTATCCAGATATGATGCCATGCTCTTGGCATGGGCAATGACGGTCTGCACGTTGATGACCGGATACATGATTCCAATCTCTTCCTCGTGGAGCCGACACAGCCGAACCATTTCGTCCTTGTCAAACTCGAGAAGGGGGTCGATGGGCCGGCCGATCATGCGCATTCCCAAGTCTTCCATGGGCTGTGGGTTTTCCTCGCCTTCAGAAACGCCCCCGTATCCCATGTTGGAAATTGTGGTGTTGGCGACGTCGAGACTAAAGGCCATGCTGGTAGGACCTCTGAAGGCGCCGTACCTGGAGTGGGAGGCATCGCGGTTAAGTGAGCTGGAGCTATGTGAGGGGGACGGGGCGACGGTCGAAGTGCCTATGGGGAGCGCACGATCACCGACGGCGCTGAGACGGCCTGGTTCGGCCTGGAGGGCCTTTACCGTCTGGTGGAGCCAGCCAACTTCTTCTTGCAAGCGGTGAATTTGGGTAGTGACTTGTTTGAAGTCGTCTGAGTCTTTAAAGTTGTTTGAGCAACAGTTGGGAGCGTAGAGGCAAGCCAAGTTCAGGTTGCCGCAGCGTTGACATGGTGTTTCTCCATTGCACTTGATTTTGCGTCGTTTGCACTCATTACTGTGAGGGGAGGTCAGCAAAAGGGTTTAAATATGTCTAGTGGTGGGGATTTTGGTGCGACTCTAGTCAACAGACGGGTTTGGTGTCACACGAAAACTCGTCGCTGCTGCCAAAAAGGGCAGAGCGTGTCACGGTCAAAAGCTGCAGGCGACTCACCAAGCGATGGATATATACTGTTGCAGTCACGATTGGTTAGCCAGGTCTTGTATGAGAATCAGACGGGGACCATGGTTCGAGATGAGTGAGACACAATGCGACGTGATGAAACGGTGGTGGCCATGCATCATGTTGTGACTGAGGTGGTACAAGCCGCGAGCGACGCCGGTGACGCGATAGCATTCTGCAGCAGGTTGCTACCGTTCAAGGCGGACCATTCGCATCTCATTCCATCGCATCGCATCCCTCTGAGGCCGTGTCGCATCCAGAATCGGTCTTTCTGGCGGGTGCGACGAAGTCAGAGAGGACAGCATTGCGAATTTGTCATCACTTTGCCGTCTTCATAAGACAATGGGAGAGGGGGAGGGAGAAAAAAAAAAGAGAGTCGCAAACTCACCCGATTCCTCTTACTCCTCGTCTGTTTCGATGCGCCGGCCGCGCTCCCGTCATCGACTGATTTCCTCTTGTTGGGTTGCGCGGAATTGTCTCCGACAGACGCGGAACCCGGGCTGGCATGAGTCTGTGGTGTAGATTCGTAGGCGGCACCTGGGGCTCCTCCCCCAACTCCCACCACTCCCACGCCGACGCCCACGGGCGCCTGGGACAGATATCGCAGGTCGCTCACCTGGGTCTCAATCTGCTCCATGGTAAAGGTTGGGCCATCGACTTCGGATGCGATTGCAGGTGCGAGATGGTCGGCCGCGACGCCATCATATGGCATCACAGAGACGGAAACTGAGTCGGGGGCAGGCCCGCCTACCATTGGCCGCTGCCACTGCTGCAAGGACCGCTGATGCACCTGCGGGGGCCCCACGTGACCGGACCGCAGACCCTGTCCGATGTGAATCGCTGCTGGGCTCAGCGGTTCACCCACTGAGATTCCCGCTGCTGCTGCCGCCGCTGCACCACCGCCAGAACCACCAACAAATTCCTCCCGTGGCTGTCCTGCAATAGCCGGCTCCCGTCCCTGTCCGCCAACAGCCGAAGCTGCGCCCGGAGGGAAATAAAATCCCGCCAGCGCGGCTACTTTATTCCTCTCCTGCTTGTAAGTCGGTTGTTTCAGTCCTAGGGTGTTAAAAAGTTGACCACAGTTTCCGAGCCAGCCCTCAAGTCAAATGGTCCTATTTTTTCGAAAAGTGTCCAGGGGAAGCAGGATAACAACAGGTCGAAATGGCCCAGCTAGGGATAAGAAAAAAATTTGTGATGCGGGGAGAATGCGAGAGTCCAGATGCGGTAAGTCGACGCGGCGTCCAGTGGCTCCTAGATTCGTTGGTGTCGCGTCGTGGGTGGAATGAATCAATGATGTCCGGTTGACGTAGGTTTTATCGGTGTCAGCCCATCGAATCGATTCACACGTCTCTGGTGACAGGCAGGGCGGAAAGTGTAAATGACAACTCGGGGCTGGCCTTGGTGTGGGTGAGTGAGTGTGTGTGTCGCCTCAAGGTTCACCCCTTACACGTCGAGGTCGCTGCCGTTGCTGGCCACAGCCCATCTGCAGTCTCTTGTCCAGGGGGGGTGGCAAGTCGTCGAGGTTTGCCTCGGCAGGGCTCCGCCGAGCAGAGTCTTGTTTTTTGTACAAAAACGTGATATGAGACGGGATCTTCGGATGATGTTGCGCAGCTGTGTGTGATGTCCGGAGCTGGTGCCAGGAACAGTCCTCTTTAGGCCTCGTAGCTCCGTCCTGGTGTGGACTAAGGCCCGCCGCACGTTCCTCTCCCGTACGCGCAAACCTAGGTGGTGAACTCGTCCACGCCCATGTGCAGAATCCGGAGTAATGGAGCGTGGTGGTACGTCCAGGGAAGGGTATGGTCAGGGTGTGGGTGGTGCCGCGTGCGTGCGGGACGGGCATCGAGGGGACTTTAACCTAATCCATTACCCCAAAGAAGCAGCGACGATAGAGTTAATAGCTGGAGGCTCTTATTAGTCCGCAGTTACGTATGCCCTCATCAGTCATCCCCCATCCCGCGCGTGTGAGTCGTCTCGTGGGCCATAATTAGAGACAAGGACCAAGACCGCCTTCAGCCTCCCTAGACCAATTGTGCATGCCCAACCGGCTCGGCCAATGCCCACTCGGGCCAGGCCTGAGGAAAAGGGATCGGTCTTTGGGGCCACAAATGCCCGGTGCCACCAGAGCAGTCCAGGCCGGGCTGGTCGGAACCGCAGCCTATGCACCGTTATTGGGCCCAGCGGCGTGGCTAGTGAAATGAAGCAGGCTAACGGGATTATCGATTCTTTTCTTTGTTTTATTCCCCGGGCCCTTGCCTTCCCTCTGCCTGCGTGGCAATCCTGAGTCGAGACATGTCCGTCCGATGTTGTGGCTTGACTCGACTCGCTGGCTCGCTCTTCACAGAAGATATGGGCCCCCCACATGCCCGTGAACGAAAAAAAAACAAGCTGAGCGAGCCAGTCCGCGCGCCGTGCATCCGACAGACAGGTTCTGATTCTGGGCCCCATCCACGATGCCACTCCAGATCTGGCCACATGGAGCGCGCACAGAGCAGCGCGAGAGAAGAAAAACCTCGTGTGTGCCATGCGCCGCACCTCCCGCCGTCGCCAGTGCTGTGTTTGCTGCTATGGCCTGCTGCGCTCTGCATCGCCTGCAGCTCAGCCGGCGCGCGCCAGGTGTGGGACCCAACCGCAAACCACAGGCCGCCGGACTAGACGAATTTCTCTTTCGGGACATCAGCTCGCCCCGGGTCGTGCTGCCATTGGCCGTGCGTGTCCCGCCAGCTCCGTCGGCGCGCCGTAGCCTCACCCCCAAGTCGTCTCTCTGGCGACATCATCAACGCCCAGTTGCGCATCGCATCGTCACTCGGCTTTGCCTTTCTTTTTCTTTTCCTTTTTTTTGCTTTTGCTGTTCGCCCCTCTGCTGCCGTTGTCTTCTGTCTCTCCTCGGTCATCTCGTCTCAGATATCTTACCTGTCGCATCGCTCGCATCGCATTTGCATCGTGGAGGCGGTGGCGTGCGTGCGAAACCGAATCGATGCCCCCTGTCGGCGCCACCAGCTCAATGCCCATTTTTGCCAACCCGCCCGCTTGGTAAAATACCGTGGCGATGGTATGGCCTGCGACTGGTCTCCTCGCTTCCAGAGGCCCCATCGCTGTCTCAAGCAGCTCAGCAGCCACTTTTCTCCATTGCCTCCTGCTGTGCCCGTATCCCCGCGTCGGCGACTGGCCTGCGAGATTCAGATGCTTAGGCCTGTCCCTCTCCTGTCATATGCATGAGCCCCCGCAGCCCGCAATCCCTCATCCATGATCAGCCCGCCTCCCGAGAGGCCACCCCTTGTCCGTCTTCCCGTCGAAACGCGTAGATCGCACCCCACCTTGCCCGTCAGCCCGTCAAATTTCCAGGCGCCGTCGAACCCAGTTGCAGACGACGCCCTTCGCATGATCTCGCTTGCGGCAGTTCGCCCAGGTTTCATCTTTTTGGCCATCTTTTTCCAAAACAGAAGTTTGCCGACACCTGACCGGGGCGCAGGGCTGAATGCCAAACAAAGCCTACACTGCTACCTCACCCTCCCAACCCTCTGATTTTGATACACCTATGCAGCGACGCCAAGGCCTATCGCGGTTACCGTAACTCGTTCAATCAGAACTGCTTCGGGTTCCATGCTCTTTCGGGATGCTGCACTAACCCGGCGGTCCGGTCCCGGCCGACCAATTTCCAAGCAATATCAAACGAGGCAATTGGGCCCGATGGGGCGCGGTAGCTCGCTAAATGATCCACTAAGCTGGCACGGAGTAGGGCTGTTACTCACTTCTTTACCGCGGCTGTCGTCATGGAACTGCAACCACTACCGTTGGAAGTTGCTCGACTCTTACCACGGAATTTGGCAATGGCGATAATTTCAAATGCTCGTGACAGGTAGCCATAGCGGGCTATATCATTAGCTAGGGCGGTGCTGACTAAGTCTATCAAGCTTTTAACCACAGCTGAATTGACCGTGAGGGGAAGCAATCATTCTGCATCATTCATCAAACATCCCATTCATCATTGAAACAATGCCTTCCCAGCAGCCCAGTCAGTCATCGGGCAACCAAGGTGGTAATCGCTCCGGCCCCGGCTCCAGCTCCAACCCCACCAGGGACAGGATCATCAAGGACAGCTGGGGATCTCGCCCTAACTTTCAGGCCAGTTATGGCCTCACCAGTGGGTTATCTGAATGCCGTCCTCGCTGCTTCGCCTAACGCAGCTTTAGTGGATCCCGACGGTATCGAAGAGGGAAATGCAATTCTCGATGCAATGATGGAACACGATAATGCTAATGGCAATGGCAACGGCAACGGCAGAAAATAATCAAAGACCGGGGTCCAAGAGCCTGCGGGGCATGATCTAGGTTTAGACTAACTGTCGTATCTCTTTCAGTCACACTACTTATGGCATCACTGCTCTGCCTTGCCTGATGGGTGTGGTTCAATCTCCACTTCTTGGCATGCACCATACTGTCCACGGGGGTCACTGCGTACTCGTCTGTGGATGCAAATTAAACAAGACCCTGTTGCCGACGACTAACGCGTCCCCCGAGACGCGGACAATGTTTTACTCCGACGGCGATGTTGTGAGCCGCCTTGGACTCGTAGTCATACACGATCCTTTCGTGCTGGGTTTAGTAAACCATTCAACGTTTACTCATAGGCCCTACAAGGAGTTTTATTCTCAGTCAAGACTGCACTCATGCGAGCAACGTAATTTGTGTAAATGCATTTTCCAAGCCGTTGACTTTGCCCGAGAAGCCCGTTGATCCATATGTACCATTGATCAGAATACGGGCAGTTGCTCGATGGTTTGTTTGATTTCTTATCGGTCTTAAAACATGTGGCCACTCTACAGCTGCATCATACATCTCAGTTAAGGGGGACATGGACCCTGTGGAGAGCAAGCCTAGATGCTAGGACTGAGGGTGAGGCCCCTGAGCCGAAGGTTAGAATGCAGGTGGGCAGCGCTACAAGCCCCAGCAAGCCTGTGCCGACATTAAGCACACTGTTATCCTACTGAATCCTTAGATAAATGAGCATTACTATGTCATATCATCACTAATCTAAATCCAAATGTCTAGCTCCTCGGTCAGAAACGTTGCTCCTTAGCCTGGCGTGTTCTTCGGATCGGCCCGACCATCCCGAGACCGCTTGCTTTCAAACATCCAGACAGAAGAGTTTGACCAATTTTCAAAGCGACTCGAGAAGAAAGGTGACCCATAATTTTTACATGCTTCTCTGTTCCGTTCACCCACAGCGGTCGCGCAGTAGTCGCAGAGCATTGGCCAAAGTAAATGGATATGCACTAGAAAGGAAGGCTTTTCTTCTGGACAGTATCACATCAGGAGAGTGTTCAGCGGTATAGATTTCCCTACATCTTACCACCACCTACATACCGTGTCTCCTCGTCATTGAGTTCTACAGAGTGAACATGACCCATCGTTTAGAGACTGGGCAGATTCATATTCGCGGAATGTCTCTTGACGCTTTGATTAGGGGGATGGGGCAGGTGAAGTACTCGGCTGCCAGCAGCATCAAGAAATAAAGGACTTACACTGGAAACAGCAACAGCACACTTGGAAATCAAAGACAAAGGTATGAAAGTTTCACTAGAAAATTTACTTTGTGTCGAAATATGGACTGAAGCGTACAACTCATCGCGGCGAAGTAAGTAGACGAGTTTGTCTGTTTTTAGCGTCAAAGAACCAAAATGCCCTGAGGCGGCTGTGACGAACAGTGACCTCCGAGCAGTAGTGCAGTATTAGACGATGCACATAAGGGAGTGTTTATGGCACTGTCCATCACTGGCTGGACAAAAAAATCAGTGGCTAGCGGGGATTACAGCGGGAACAAAACCCCCGCTCGCTGCGCTTACATAACAGCCGCCTTGAACCCCTCAGATACATCGGCAAAAAAATCAGGGAGAGCGAGTTTGTCGCTTTCAAGATGTTAGTAAATGAGCTCTGATTACTCGAATTAAGGGAGTCTAACCTCCTGTGAATCGAACACAGGTTTTCTCGGGATGCTCAATTGACCACAACGAAATGTCCTAACCACTAGACGAGAGCGACTTGACGCCGCTGTTGTGCGAAGGGAGCTCGCCCCGCTGTTGGGAGAGGCGGAGCTAATCTGACACATACCTCACGCTGCCCCACTCTCAAGGGTTGCGCACCAAGTCGCACACTAAATAGTAATGATAATAGGTAGATTTGGTTCAAAATTGCATTGACTATTTTATGTCTTGTCATTTGTTCGTTTATTGTCAAATATCTTTATCGATGGATGTAGGAGTGTGTTATGTTTTCTGTCGTCTCCTTGACGCAACTAGCGGATGGTTGAGTGTATAAGTGAAAGCCCAAGGACGCTCAACGACACACCCACATTAGGCAACATATTATTCTAATCAATAAATGAACCAAATAATACACAGAACAATGAATGGAATTTACTTGTTTATTTTCTTTTTCTCTTCGTTACCCTAGACATACAAATAAATCACAGTACTTGTAAACTCAATTCATCTTGCCGTTTCTCACATGCTACCCTAGAGTAACAACGCACCGAGTCACTTCCCGCAACACCCTCAAAGAACATCGACTCTCACCAACGATGCCAGAATCAACTGTATTGGATATATGGGCTATTGTGTAGTTTTAGTCGGGATTTGGAAGCCAAATTGTGAAATAGAGTATTGCTTATAGATAGAATCTCGAGTATTCGCTTGCTTCTAAGCAAGTCTAAAAAGTAGGAGACTACACATGAAAGACATCCCAATGTATAATCTCCAAGCTGCCCAATATTTCCTTCCTGACTGGTAGTCACATTGAATAGAAAGATCACTACTTTAGAACTTGTTTGTGCTTTGGATATTCCAGGGTAATGTGTTCACTGTCCAGGTCGATCTTTGTGTGTGCCTTCAAGGATAGATAAACTTCACTCTGGCATTTGGTATAATACAATAAGATGGGTGTAGAATATTTGTGTTCGCTGTCATGTTTTGGTATCGCTTATAACATACAAGTTTAGTCAAATGTAATCTTTGACCCAGCAAATGCCGCCGTCTTCTCCGCATCCTTCGCCTGTTTCCTCGCCTGCCAACTGGGATGCAAAGTTCCTTCATCATCTCTCTTAGGCGGCGCCTTCTTGGCCTCGGCCTTGGGCTCCGCGTTGGCACCGGTAGCACCGCGTCGGCTGAGCGGGTTTCGAATGCCCTTCTTCCACGGGGTTGCTTGCCCGGCGTCACCGTCGACGGCTCCACGCTTCATGTCCCAACCAGCGTCACGACCTCGCTGCGGCTTGGAGAGGTGCTTCGCCTTGGCGCCGAATTTCTTTTCCCAAATGGCCTGGCGCTGACGTTGGCCGAGGCGCTTTTTGGTGGGTGCGACATCGACATCGGACGCAGACTCAGAACCGGATATGTAACCGCCCATCAGTGACGGCAGAAATGTTGAGCCAGTGGGACGTGCAGCCGAAGACGAGCTCTTTTCCTTCTTTCTCTTTGCAGGCGGGGGCGAGGGCGACGCAGAGGCTTCCGGTTCGTCTTCGGCCTCAGACTCCGACTCGGGCTCGGAGGCTGAGCCCGACAGGGAAATGTCGTCGAGGTTGGGCTTTTCTTTTCCCCTGAAACGCTCGAAGCGCTCGTCGTCAAAGTCTTCGTCTTCATCGGAGGAACTGCCCAGAAGATGATCATACTTGGACAATTCATTTTCCTCCACGTCTTCATCATCCCCGTCGCCGTCGACGTCGTCGTCTGGGACGGCGGCATCCTCATCATCAGAGAAGCCATTCCACTCTGATCCATCATCCTCCTCGACAGACTCTCGCACATCTTCTTCGTCGGCCTGCTCAACATCCTCCTTTGGCGGCTGTGGCTGTTCCTCCTGCTCGGCCTTGTTCTTACGCGAGCGCTTGGCCTTTGCAGGGACCTCAATCTTGAGGGCCTGGCACACGGTCTTGATGGCGCGGTCAACCGCCTGCTTGACAGGCTCGCGGTTGTAGAGACCGCTGGTAACATTATGCAGTGCTACACGTTCCTCCTCGGAGAGGTTTGGCTTTGCGAGTCCTCGGAGGACCTCTTCAGGTAGGTCGGGCGATTCAGCGACAGGTTTGATTTTTAGCAGAGACGAGTTCATGTGCGCGCGGGCGGTCTGGTGAAGATCGAGCGACTGCAAATATGGTCAATGAAATGGCTCAAGACTTTTGGAATCAATTGGCACACAAACCTTGAGCACAGCGACCTCGCGCTCCAGCCGTTCCTTCTTGTCGGGGGTGATGCCATCTTCACGGAGGCGCTTGCTGAGACGCTGTCGCTCGAAGCCCTTGGCGGCCTTGAGGGCGCGAGAGATGTCGTCGGAATGCTTGTTGAGCTGCTCTTGCAGGTTGGGCTCGCCGGAGCGCTTTCGTTTGGGCATTTTGGCGTTGTGATGGTTTGCGTGGTCAATGGGGCTCGTTTCTGGTAGCTCTAGAAAAATCTACGTCAGGTCGAAGAAATTCTAGACAGTAGCGATAGTGTGCTGATTACTGTACAATATTGGGTGGATTGTGTGTCATGCACAGTGCGGAGCTTTCTCATGCAACTATCGTCGACCCTTGCCATCGGAGCCGCTCGATGATGGTGGGGGTGTCGCATGATGCGGGGGCCGCTGGAATCTCCGTCATCCCGAATGCCGATTTGAATTGACCTATATCTAACTCGTCTCCTACGCCCTTCTTTTCCTTACATACGACAAGGCAAATCTGCTGGCTTCCGGGTAGTCCACGAGTTGGCTAGGATAACTTGAATTCATCTGCTCTCCACCATGACCTTGTACACCAGTGACGCCTCTCTAGAGGCAAATGCTCTCTTTAATGTCAACGGCCTCGTAGCTCTAGTTACCGGGGGCGGCTCAGGTTAGTTATACGAGACTGTTTGAGATTGGAGCTAACTTTCTGCAGGCATTGGACTCATGATGACCAAGGCCCTGGCCCGCAACGGCGCGGCCAAGGTGTACATTGCAGGTCGCCGGCTTGATGTGCTACAAGATACCGCCGCCGCGGTCGGTCCCAACGTGATTCCCATCCGGTGTGATGTAACAAGCAAGGCCAGTCTCGAGGAAACGGTAGCATTCGTCGAAAAGGACGCTGGACTTTTGAACTTGTTGCTGTGCAACGCCGGCATCGCAGGCCCGCAAGTCAAGCCAATGACGCCGGAGACGACGCTCGACGAGTGGGTGAGCCAGAACTGGGAACACGACTTTGACGCCTACGTCCAGCCCTTTGCTATCAACACGGCGGCGGTGTGGTTCACAACCATGGCTTTCCTGAAGCTCCTGGACAAGGGCAACAAGGTCGGCAATGTTCCGCAAACATCACAGGTGGTGATAACAAGCTCCATCGGAGGCATGAACAAAAAAGCACCCGGAGGGTTCGCTTACGGGCAGAGCAAGGCCGGAGCAATCCTGGCGACCAAGCAGCTAGCCGTGGCATTGCCTCAATGGAATATTCGGTAAGCGCTCCCGACTCGAATGAGGCCTCCCCCGTCACCAGGACCAAAGTGTTGAGTGATATTCCGACGGCATTGTTCGGTTATTCATGTTGAGCTGGCTAACTCGGCGGCTGGGCCGTGAATCTAGGGCAAACTGTATAGCACCAGGGTGTAAGTTGGCCATCTGTCTCGTCTCATTTGCCGTCTGGTAACCTCGGATATCCTGCGCGCGTTACATAAGACTAACACGGGCGAATTTGTCTTGTAGTGTTCCCGAGCGAAATGTCGGCGCCCATCGTGGGGCTCTACGGAGGCGGGGAGGGTGCATCGAGCGGGAGCATCAGCGTCCCTGCAGCAGCCGTTCCGATGCGGCGGTTGGGCGACGAGCAGGACATGGCAGGCACGTTGCTGTATCTCGCATCCCGAGCGGGCGCCTACACCAACGGGGCAGTTGTTACGGTGGATGGAGGCCGGCTCGGTAACTTCCCGGCGGCGGCTTAGGCCTCAACAAGGACTGTGTCGGGTGGGCCGTCGCCGGACATGTAATTGCGGCCGTCGAATCCTGGTCTGCCCGGACGCCAACGCCACACGGCCGTCCTGCTTTTGACCACGACCCTGGGAAACGGACGAATCACGACGACGGCATTGCCTGGTGGGCTGGATCCGCGGACAGGGCTGCGCACGCATAGATTATTTCATCATCGCACATTGAAGCCCGGCCATCCAACCAGCCGTCTAGACATGGTCTTGACCTTGACCGAGCCGTAAAACCAGGGCGCAGGAGCAGAGGTGTATTCCCGTTTCGGAAGGCCGTCGATTCAAGATGATGGGCCGTGCAACGCCTCGGAAATCTGGCGATTTGTCGTCGCAGTGTCGTGTTGTTGAATGCAAGCCCCTGTTGAGGACGGCCTGAAATTGCACCAATGAGCCACCACATGGCGACTGAGTCGTGTGATTTTTGCTTCATCTTTGGGGGATGAAATTTCTGATACAGATCCCCGATGTTTCGGCCAGTTTAGCCGATATCAAAACATTGGGGGATGTTGTTATCTATGCTTTGTCTGGTTGCCCCCAATCCAAGTGTTGATATCAATCACACCTTCGGTCAGGCTCGGTGAGCGCCACCGGGCCTCCCTTGGCTCAACGAGTTGATGCGCCCTATTCGAGTGAAACCGGGACTAATGGGCAAGGGAAATAGACTGCTGAATTATTAATGCAGCGATAGGCTGAATCTTTTCGACTAGTTTTTGTTCGCCCACTTTAACAAAACTTTCGAGTCTAAGCCCCGAGAGTGATGGCGTTGCTTTACGGAACTAGCAGGAAAATAAAGATTGACCCCAACGGAGCGCAATGTCCGCTGATGATTTCGTGACATGCTTTGGGGCCTCTTGACAGAGATTTGGGGGTTGGGGTTGCTGACTCGTGTGAGCATCTCGTGTTTTTCTCTCCTTGTTGAAGCCCCAACTGTTGTCACTGTGACGTTCTGGCAGCACGGCAACTGAGGTCGCTTTGCAGACGAGCCTCTCCACCTCCGTGTTTTCCTCCACACCCCAAACTTGACCGGGGACCCCACCGTGGCCCAAGCTCTTTGGGGCCAGCAGCTGTCGAAGCTACAGGCAGAGAAATGATTTCCAGCCCGAATTCAACAGCCGGATGGGGCCGTTTGATGGGGCCGCTACCATGCCGCCGCGGAGGAAGGACGGCGTAAGAATGCCGCGAGTTGCACCCGATGCT
Source organism: Calonectria naviculata (assembly GCA_003031705.1). NCBI lineage: Eukaryota > Fungi > Ascomycota > Sordariomycetes > Hypocreales > Nectriaceae > Calonectria > Calonectria naviculata. The sequence continues at coordinate 14,852 of NAGG01000999.1, read as the reverse complement.
TCGTCCTGTTACACTGGTTGGCTGTGGTAGCGCTCATGTTGGGCGACGTCATCGTTCCTCGGAGCACCACAACACATGCCATGTGCATGGCCATGATGGAATGTAGCTGTAGCCTCGAACCCCCACGACCACGGGCCAGGAGCCGAACAATCATGTCCGGGAGGGCGCATGGGGATTTTCTTGGAAGGCTCATAAGTCACAACGCGCAATGGCAATCTTGTTTGTCTGGCTTCCCCGGACATGTGTCTCCTAAATGACGTGTTGCAGTGGCAGTGAGGCCAGTGCCATAACCGAGGATATGGTAAGATTGATGGAGCCACGTCGTGCGGCTTTGGTCTAGGCTTTAGCACGGCTGAAGGAGTGCAGGATATCTTGGTTGTGGGAATATGGCACGGCCAGCCGTGAAGTTGTTTACAGGCGGAATGTGGATGTGAGTCCATCTGCCTCAGTCGACGGGCCGCTGGTCCCTGACATGGGTGAGACACTGCAACCTTGCAGCGCGCGCCAAGCGACGCTCAATGTGTGTCAAAAATGACTCTCTGTAGAATTCAAAGCTGCATCTTTTTTTTGACGACGTGATCTCTTCCATGAGCTGGCACATGTAAATAAAAGCTCTCATAATGAGCATCGGATATGCATACATAATCCGAGCCGAGCATTAATATTGCGCGAGCCGAGCACCGAGTAGCTGTGGATCGTCGAGCCTGACAGCGGCCCGCTCGCCTTCTTGAGCCGCGTGTGGATGCTGTCCCTTGCTCGATGCTTGTTCGTTCGTCCCATCTGTTGGGTCTATGCGAATTAGCGTTTGCCAAACACCGGCGAGACATTTCTAATTCAGGGCTCATCCAGCTGTGCTCACCAATCCCACTGTTGATATCACCGGGCATCTGGTATCTGGCATGGGGGTCTCCCGCGTAGATGCTATCAGACTTTCTCCCCTCCCACTCTTGCTGTCTCGCCCTAGCATGCACAATTGCGCGCCGTCTGCAAGCCTCATTGCGCCGAAAAGCAAACATGCTCCATCCTTTTAGACCAGCTCGCTGCCCGGACCCGGGCCGGGGTGAGGAGGAGCTGGTAGCTGGACTCTGAGCATTTAAATACCATGGCACCGCCCCGGCGACAACTCTAAGTGAGCAGGCGCGTGAGGGGTCTGTGGCGTGGATAGTGGGCGGCTTTTGGATGGTGTTGTGCGACAAGATGTCGACACCTTGGGGGACGGCCTGGCTCATCCCCAGCACCAGGGTCTGGCATGGCAGCCATGTCTCAACCCATGCTCATCTACACAGTCTAGACTAGAAAATCAATATCCGGCTTTTCCATGCCATGGCCATCTCGACAGGGACCGCACAGGCTCGCATTGCGAGGACAAAAGAAAAGTCGCCGATCCCTTTGAAGCCGGACTTTTAATCCATCGCCGATTAACCACGGCTAACGTCGCTTCGGAATACACCCGGCGTACGCACAGTCTCCACCCCGGCCGGCTTCTGCAGCAGCAGCGCTCGAGAAGAGCTCACCAAAGAAATGTCCGTCATCCCAGCCTGGCCATGCTTGGCTGGACCCATCCTAGCACACAGTGTCCACCGCAATGCATGCACGCTCCCCGCTAATCGACAACGTCGTGCGTCTTGCGTCCAAGGCGACGGGATAGTCGTCGACGCTGCCTCTCATCAACAAACCGGCTGCCGATGCTCTGCGACTCTGCGACACCCCGGCCCGGACGTGTCAACAACGGCGCGGCGTGCTCTGAGGATGCAAAAATCGGACTGACGTGCCGAAGCTGCGACGGTCGGGGCCGACAGATGTAACTGGCAGCGCAATGGCAGCGTCGTCCAACAGTGGTAACTCCTCACGCACTAGGTCATCATCAGTCGTCATCCGCCTTCCCACCATGCCGCCTTGAAACAGCCTCCCGAGCCGCCCAAACTCAAACCCCGCAGTTGCTCCCAAGTCGTGGATGGGCGACGCTCGCCGTGTTTGGCCGCCGCCCCCCGGCAGATGGTGTGAGAGTGCGAGGGCGACAATGGTTGAATGCGACGCTGTGGAAGCATCAACGGCAACGTTGGGCGGGCCCCAGCCAGTCGCGGCGCTCCTAAAGGCGTGAACCACCATCGCAGGGCAGAGTTACACGGCACCAGAACACCACACCTGACCTCCGGGGAGGCGACGGCGTCTCGGTGAGTGGCTCGCTATTTGCTTTGTAGCACTTTTGCCTAGCAATTGCCGTCTCTGATGGCTGGTGGAGGGTCGCCAGTGGTCGACACGCCTTTAACCGTCGTCATCGACAAGCCCGCTGGATAAATATCACAGCATCCTCAGCTCCTTTCTTGCGAAACTAACAAAGTAAAAATATCCCATTCTGCGATTCCCCCTCCTTCCCCGCGTCTTGGGATTGTCGCATTCCCCGTCCTTTCCCGTGTTATATGCCACCATTGCCCTCTTCGTCCTCGGCTCCAACTTGACTCTTGCGTCTTGTCCGCGTCCCGTTTCCTACTTGGTCCATCGTCCGTCTGTGCGATTCCGTATTGTCCCTAGGAACAGCAGCTTTCGGCTCTAGTCTGCCATTCCAATTGCCTAGTTGGTTTTCGACCGTTTCCCTATATATTCGGCAGTGCTGGAAGGACGGTCCCATCATCCTCCGTTGACGCCCCGCTGGAATTGCCCCCCCTCGCGGAACTCATTGTGTCTCTTTGTCGCGGGTCCCGCGCCTGAAACCTACCAGGTAAGCCTCCTTTCTCGCATCGAAGCAAAACGTCCTTGTCCGCTCCGACTCCTGTGCCCTGCATTGCTCCCAGAAGGCGATCCACCCGGTGGTAGTCCCTGGCGGCATTCCATCACCGTCGACTTACACCCCTCCCCATTGCATGACACCCCCTCCAGAGTCCAACCCCCACCCCAGGCCGGGCCCACTCCCCGGCCGAGGTGTAGGTCCGGATCTCTTCGGCCCTGGATGCCCTTGAACACCATGTTGCAAGTGTCGACTTGAGCTCGGCTGTAAGCCACCGCATCTCCACACCCCATGGCCATCCATGGACCATCTCGTCTTATATTAAACCCCCGCCATGCCCTCCATGTTTCGCAACACTTACACAAGCAGATCAACACACAGCTCCCATCTACCGCCAACCTCACCGACGCCGGCTCGCTTGAACCAACTCTTGGCTCAATTCAATACAACTAGGTCAGAACACACCTTAAATATCCACTATGAGTTCAGGAAGCATCAAGCAGGCTGCAGAGTCCGCCCGGGCCAAGACTACCGAAGTCATCAACGCCGCCAGGGGTGACTCTGTTGCCATTGCCAACGACCTTCTTCACTCTCCCGTCGTCAGGGCTGCCCTCCCATTCATCAATGGAGGCATCAGTGGCATGGTCGCCACCACTGTCATCCAGCCCGTAGACATGATCAAGGTCCGAATCCAGCTCGCCGGTGAGGGATCCGCCAGCGGTCCCAAGCCTACGGCCATGTCCGTCACCCGACAAATTATCGCCAGCGGCAAGGCGCTTGACCTGTACACTGGTCTCTCTGCCGGACTTCTTCGACAGGCCGTCTACACCACCGCCCGCTTGGGCATCTTTGATACCATCATGGGCTCCATGACTGTGCGAGCCAAGGCTGAAGGACGACAGGTTGGCTTCGCTGAGCGAGCGACCGCTGGTCTCACAGCTGGTGGTATCGCTGCCATGATTGGCAACCCTGCTGATCTTGCTCTGATCCGCATGCAGAGTGACGGCCTCAAGCCCGTGGCTGAGCGAAAGAACTACAAGTCCGTCATTGACGCCCTTGGCTCCATTGCCAAGGGTGAGGGTGTCGCCGCCCTCTGGTCTGGTGCTGCCCCCACCGTTGTGCGAGCTATGGCTCTCAACTTTGGTCAGCTCGCCTTTTTCAGCGAGGCCAAGGCACAGCTCAAGAAGAACACGGAGCTTTCCGTCCAGGCCCAGACGCTCAGCGCAAGTGCCATTGCTGGCTTCTTTGCATCTTTCTTCTCTCTCCCATTTGACTTTGTAAAGACCAGACTCCAGAAGCAGCAAAAGGGCCCCGACGGCAAGGTCCCCTACCGTGGCATGATTGACTGCTTTGCCAAGGTCGCCAAGCAGGAAGGAATCTTCCGATTCTACCGTGGCTTTGGAACCTACTACGTCCGAATTGCCCCTCACGCGTAAGTTTTCGGCCTGTGATAGAGTTCGATCAATTACTAACTGCTGGCAGAATGGTGACACTCATCGTTGCCGACTACCTTGGCTTCCTGACCAAATAAGCTGTCGTGATGAAATGATGATGTTGGATAGATTTAGTAACAGGCGTTGGGCAAGCATTGCTATGGGGTTTTTGGTTGGAACTTTTGGATACCATTGCTTTTGCGTCAATTTCCTTGTGTCTGGTGTAGTGGGTACAAATAAAAAAATGCCTCCGATGTTGTTGGCCATAGAAATGCTAGCGTGACAAGTGAAACTATTAACCTTATGATTGCAGCCACGCCACAGGTATTTGGACCCTTTGTGCTCACTATGTCCACATTGCCAGCGAGGAATGAACTTTATCTCATGCTTTTTACGCCCTTAAACGATACTAAATGTAATAGAATCGAATGATAGTCAGGATCGACTTACCATGACATTTGGGACGCTAACGTGAAGAGTGTACTAATCCGATGAATGGGCGCATGTATTATACCACAGCGTTTTTAGGGCTTAGCTCCTCGGTGCATATTAATTATCCAACGATTGGTCTATTTGTGGACCAATTGCCTTTGCTATTGCCTCAGACTAGCAGATTACACCGCCGCTTGAACCTGGAATGTGCCGTACTGTAAGCTTCGGCTCCTCTTCAAGGTCTGCCACTCGCGCAAGAACAAACGAGCATCACCTGAATCGCTTCCGAAAATAAAAATAAATAAATCCCAAAGCCATGAAGTTGTTATAATACTGGGGAGAATTTTGACTTGAATGAAATATGCCATTAATGAAGAAAATGAGTCACAATTCCTCACCCGGCGTGAATATTCGTGGCCAGAAACTAGTTATGAGCGTGAAATTGATCATGCAATGTATTCAGAGAGACCCATACGATTGCCATTGCCCAAGACGTTATTGGTTAAACCGTCAGACATCCCGGTCATCTCATGCCGTGTCTGCGCAATGTGGGGTTCATGTTGGTTGTGTTTTTAGGCAGCTGCCCATCAAGCCGTGAAAGAGTACATGGTTGGAATAGTCAATGAGCATAAAATTTCTGCTCTTCTATATTATCAAAGGAAGCGATATTGAGCTTGCAACCTTGTCGTTACTCATTTAAACCGAAACCGTTCTCATGAGGTTCCTCTGCTAGCTTGTCGAATGTAAACACTTACAACATTCCATTAACATCATTTGTTAATATGCCGGTCCAATTCTGTACCGACTGTGGAGATTTGCTCTCTATCTCGTAAAGTCGATAGATTGACTGTGAATGTTGTGGTCTCACGAACCCAAGTATGCCGGCGTCAAGGCTGTCTCTCCTGTCATGATACTTACAATTCCAGATAAATTGCTGAATTCGATCACGAACTCTTCCACTAATGCATTTCCTTCTGAATTATGCGATAAGAGAAGTGTGATCAAAGCTGCAAAGCCAATGGCTTCGACTGATACGTGGTCCACAATTGACGTGAAATGCCCAACATGTCACGCCAACGAAGTGCGGTACACAGCACTCCAATTGAGGAGTGCAGATGAAGGGACCACAATGTTTTATCATTGTACAGCATGCTCTACAAGGTAATCCCAATACAAATGAAACCCCTTTTAGACGAGAACTTACGAAATATTAGGTGGAACGAGGACAATTAAGCAATTTGGGACTGTCCTTCCAGCAATGCATATAGGGAAACCAACTAGGCAATTGGAATGGCAGACTAGAGCCGAAAGCTGCTGTTCCTAGGGACAATACGGAATCGCACAGACGGACGATGGACCAAGTAGGAAACGGGACGCGGACAAGACGCAAGAGTCAAGTTGGAGCCGAGGACGAAGAGGGCAATGGTGGCATATAACACAGGACGAGCTATAATGAGCGCACGGGGCCCAGGCGGCCACTGTGGTCTCATGCATATGAATACCGCATCATATTGCTAGCCAGAAATATAATATGTAAGAAAGTTACAAAGAACTTCAATTCATAGTTTGTTGTGTTACACATGTAACGTTTGGTGTGCTGTTACGAGATTTTGAATACAAGTATTTGGAGTCGCATGGTCACATTCGCACTATTGCATGATCGCTTGGTTGTGGTGCCCAGGGTTTCGGACAAACGTAGTGCCGTGAGATCCACATTTGGCGCACGGGCCCCGTGCGCTCATTGTGGGCCGTCCCGCCATTCCAGAAGCGGTTAGTCCCACTAATACCCACACCTACCGGAAGGTTATGTACTAAAATAAATCACTCATTTCCAACAGTGGGGCGAGCTCCCTTCGCACAACAGCGGCATCAAGTCGCTCTCGTCTAGTGGTTAGGACATTTCGTTGTGGTCAATTGAGCATCCCGAGAAAACCTGTGTTCGATTCACAGGAGCGACAAACTCGCTCTTCCCTTCTTTTTGCAGTTATTTGCGCTCAAATTGAAGCAGAATTCGTCCCGCAAGCCCATCGACAATCCCCGTCCGCCCCGGGAAATCCGCCCGGGCGGCTCGCATTCTTTTTATTTTCTTCTTTCAGTGTGCCTGGTTGGATTTCTTTTTAGTGAAAAATGCAATTAGAAAGCTCAACCGAAATGGAAATCCCAGGAACAAGTGGCTCACAGCATAAGCGTCCAAAGTGTCCAACACGACACACTTTGGTCTTCAACGCAAGATTTGCTCCGACCAAAAGAACAATCAATTTATCGACTCTTTCTTGTGGGTCAATCTTTTGTACGCACAGTGTTCATACACTCGTTAAATGAGATGCCTCAAACTTTACTACAGTCAAGCCGATGCTCGCGATGGCTTCCTCCGTGAAGCCCCGCCCCTTCCGCCGTCCATCGACAACGAATGGATTTCCACCATCGCATCATCCACGGCCCAACAAATGCATCTGCACGCAAGTAAATAGATGGCACCACCTTCCATATTTTATCAAGCTGTATTTTCTCCATATATATATATTTTTAAATGCAAGGCTCCCAAGAAGATTTAAAATCTCCGTCTTCGTAGGGTGCTTGCAATAATAATTTCTCCTGGGGCGACTTGCGCACATTACAACCAGCATCACGGGCGCGAACATCATAAAAATAACGAGTGGCGTGCTGAAGTGATGAGCCCAAAGTCTGACGACCGCCTCGCGGCCGGTCACCAGCCAATTCAACAAATAAATAAAATAAACCAGCATAAATAATCTGACAGATAATAATATTAGGTTTACTTGTTATGCTCGTATTAGAATATTATTTCCTGTTTTAGACCTTAGATAAAAAAATGGAAAGCTGACATTGGTGTTGTCAGACTTTTGGCGCATCATTTTAGTAAAATTGATGAACTGCTGCACAGAATTAGTCAAGACGCTGTGGCGGTCCCCAAAAAAATGAGCCGAAATCCAGGCCACACGTCACTGAGATAAACAAACCAGTATAAAATCACATAAATAAAATCATTAGAGTCTTTATTTATTAAAGATAGCGCGTTGGGGATGGTTTAAAAAAAAACAGGCCTAATCTGTCCAAAGACCAAGCGCATACGCGACCGAGGTCCGACAGCATTAAGAACAGTTATTAGTTGTAGTTCGCCTCGACGCAGGTGCAGAAACTGTCATAGGCTCAAAGTTGGAAATTCCTTGTGCATATAATTTACAAAACCACGGAAGGGAAGATACAACATGCACATTTGTTTGGGTCGTCTCTTTTGGCCCACAATCTTGTCAATTTAAATGAATTGAACCTTGGACTTAAGCAACCAGCTTCCTGAGCAGGGACTCCTGCTGGCTTTCAATGTCACCGAGACGTGCAACCTCCTTGCCCTGCGAGCGACCAATTAGCAAAAAAAGGACAAATCAAAAGAGCTCTGCCGTCTTACATTCTCAACCCTCACCACAGTGGGGACGCCCTGGATGTTGTAGGGGGCCTTTCGGTACTTGTTGACGGGCTTGCCCCTCCACTCCTGGGGGTTGCCGACGCGCACGATGTGGGCGGTTGGCGCAGAGTCGGGCCCGAAGACGTTCCTGAGGGCGGGCAGGGCGTCGCGGCAGTCGGGGCACCACGAGGGCTCGCCGGAAGCAAAGTAGACGACGTAGTGGGTCTCCGAGTCGGAGGGCGGGGCGTCGGCGTCGATGAGAGGCATTTTGACAAGAAGGCGGCGGAGGGGTTGGCGGGATTGAGGAAGAATGAATATGAAGGAGCTTCCCTCTTGACTTTTGCGGCGAACCCTGGGGAGGTATTTAGAGTATTGTCTGGGTGGAGTGGGCGATGTGCTCATTCGGACGGCTTATTGCTCGCATTTGTTTTTATGGGGCTCCCCACCGCCGGTCGTATGGAATTGGTGATTCTGTGCCATCGCCTGGCGCATGAATGCGAAAACCCGACTTTTTGTCACCTTCCCCTCTGAGTAATTGGGATTCAAAGATGGGGGTTTGAAAAGGAGAAGGCGCCGAATGAATTATACAAATTGTAGATTATGTTACAGACTACCAAATCATTACTGTCTATTGTACTTTCCATTCCTCCTCACTTCCATCGTTCTACTAGAGTGGTACCACCGATAGCCTATCAAGGTTTACAAGAACTTTTCCAAAAATTTGGCCGTATCAACAATCGACTGTTCCACAGTGTAGTGGTCCTGCCCCGTGGCCTTGATGATTTTGGACCCATCAATCTTTCGAGACTCTGGGAATGAAAAGTCGGGGGCGTAGCCCTCGCCGGGTGTTCCCTCCTTGATGATGTCGCGACGGCTTGGGTATGCCTTGCGGAGAATGTCGGCCGCGGCCTGGGGATGGACAATGCCCTTGGTCAGGATGTAGCGCTCGCCGTCAACTTTTTCGGGGTGTTCAACGGCGAAGACAAAGGCTCGGGCGACATCGCGGACGTCGACGTAGGCCGGCGCATCGGTGAGCGGAGCGGGAATGTCTTGTCCCGACAACACTTTCCAGATGAAACCTGTGGTTCCGCTAATCTTGGAGACAGACTCAAGGGCTGTGGGTGGTCCCATGACAAACCTAAAAATGTTAGTTGGTTTCTTATAAGCGTGGCGATTGGCTTACGTTGGGTTAATAGCCGTAGTTGCAAACGAGGGACCCTTTTCGTTTCGGAATTCCCACAATGCGCGCTCGGCGATAGTCTTACTAGCGGCATAAATGAGATATCCAGGAGCATTTTTCCCGAGCTTCTGGACGAGCTCTGGGGTTTGGTTCCAGTCGGCTTCAGTAAAGGTGTACGGGCTTTCCTTTTCGCCAAGCATGGCGGCGATGGAGGACATCAAAACAAAGCTCTTGATTGACGATTCACCCAATGCCGACAGGAGAATTCCGCGGGTTCCTTCGAGAGCCGTCTTCAGGACAGGCTCGGGGTCCGTGAAGCTTAGGCTCACGGGGGAAGCAAGGTGAGCAATGGCATGAACACCTGTACCCTGTTAGGCAAGACATGTTATTGTGAAACGGAAAACATACCCTTGACAGCAGCATCGAATGCCCCTGGAGCGACAATATCGGGGACCTCAAAAATCTCGAGATCATTTTTATAGTTGGATAGAGCCTCGACCAAGGCATTGGCTGAATCCTTGGAGCGGACGGTTCCGCGAACGGCATACCCAGCCTTGAGGAAAGCCTCAATGACTGGACCAGCAATGTAGCCGTTGGCACCGGTAACGAGGACAATGGGCTTTGCAGACATGGTGATAAACTGTGATGTAGGCAAGTGGAGAGTAAAGCGAGATGATATGCAGTCTAAATGGAGCAGATGTGATTGAATTGTGATGGTGAGAAATGTTTCTTTGAGGAGACCTCATGGCTTCTTATATTAACACAGTCACTGATTGATTGATGCATCGTGTATTGAAATGGCGCCCCATTGCGACATACTCGCCGACGGAGTTTTCGTTGCAGTGGCCATGCTTTCAAATCGATTAAGCTCGAAATACGACCAAATAACCTGCAACAAGGTTGGCGTGATTGGCGCCTCTTGCAGGGATTGGTAATTCGGGGCATTTTGTAAGATGGCCGACCAGTAATGATGGCGCTAACGGATGACAAAGCTGCAGAGGAGCCGAGGTTCGCCCTCCAAAGTTTGGTCTCTAATCAATCTTGAGATTGATCGGGCATTGAGTTTGCCCTCTGCGTCGGGTTCCTGACGTCAGAAACCCTAGCCAGATATTGAAGTGAGGCTGAGGCCGGGGTTTGTTGTCTTGAGTCCGAAAATTAAGAGAAGTGCTTAGCATACATCTGGGTCACGGCCAAGCCAACAAAGATAGTGAATCGCTTTTGCCTAATGAATAAGTTTCAGCAATAGTTATGGTATTTAGAAAATGCATCATGCAGAAATACCGTCCAAAAAGTTAGAATCGATTGGTATGCCTGCATCTCATCCTTGGAGTTCTTGGCTTGGCGAATTTAATGGATTTGATGAACACGTGACTTCGCGACAAATCCTGTCGCGGCGCTTGCCTGATGACGCAACAGAGTCATGATGCACTAAGACGCAACTCCTCACTTCAACGTGCCGCCGCTGGACGTGCTGTTCGGAAAGTTCGCAATCATGGTCGGGCGCAAGAGGACAACAAGAGCCAGTTCCAGGCGAGGTGCGGCCGGCGCAGCGCCCAGCGAGCCGGACATTTACCAAGACATGCTCGCAGAAGCCGGCGTGAATGCGCCGGAGGCAAGTTCGCCAGAGCGACCGGTGAAACGGCGTCGCGCAGGCTCAAAAAGAGGAGAAAAGGCCCCGGAGGAGCCATTGCCGGAGAATCCGCAAGCTTCTAGCTCCGTGGTGGCCCCAGCAGACCCGCCGGCTGCGGAGGATGAGGATGAGGACGACGAAGATGTCGAGTTTGAGGATGTCGTCATCCCGGAACCCACCATCCAAACCATGGAGTTGGAATCAGATGAAGACGACGACGACGACGAAGAGCTTGTTTTTGAAGACGTTGACTTTGGCGCAATAGCAGAAAGTTCAACTTCGCAGGAACCCAAGGACTTGGAACTTAATCTCACAGTTCAAAAAGAATCTACGGCTCAGGCGAAAAAGGCTGTGGAGAGGCGCAAACCGATCACTAAGGAAGAAAGGGAACGAAGGGCCGATATTCACAAAGCCCATCTTCTCTGTCTTATTACACATGTTGCTCGTCGCAACCATTGGTGCAACGACCGCCGCGTGCAAGACAGTCTGCGGCCACACTTGACGGATAAAACGGTTTCCTATCTGACGCCTGGACGACACCTCTCACAGTTTGGGCGAACAGAGAGCCTCAAGACTGGACTGAAACAACTGGAAGGGGTCTGGAGAACAAAATTTGAGGTCACCGAAAGAGGACTAAGGAGAGCGCTGTGGGCTGAAGAGCCAGAACATTTACAAGAGGTACGAATGCCTTGGATTTTTCGTAGAGAGGTTTTCTGACCAGAGCAGTACGAACCTCCCTCTGACATGGAGTCATGTCTAGACCGTGATGATTTTCGCGAGGCCGCCAAGAAACTTGAAGGTTCTCGGGATGTGGGCGCGCAATTGTATTGCGCCCTGTTGCGGAGCATAGGAGTTCGAGCGCGGTTGGTCTGCTCACTGCAACCTCTGGCTTGCGTATCTGGTGCCCCGACACTTCCCAAACCCAAACCAGACAAGGGAAAGGCCAAGGCCAAAAAGGACGAGCAAGTGCGTGCCACGATGGCCAAGTATAAAGAAATGGCGAATGCTGGATATGGCTCACCCTCAAGTGGTTCAACCGCCCGTCGGAGACTGGGACATCCTAATGCAACTGCGTACAACTTTGAGCCGCCAGTTGCTGCACCAAAGCCCAAACCGACCTTTCAAGCGCCAAAACGAATCAAGGAATCAACATATCCAGTGTATTGGGTTGAGATTCTCGACGTAGGACACCAAAAGTGGCAACCGATTGATCCCGTAGTCACACATACCTTTTGGAAACCGAGAGCCTTGGAACCACCAATAACGGATAAGGAAAACTCTCTTTCCTACGTAGTGGCATTCGAAGCTGACGGGACGGCGAGAGACGTGACCAAACGATATGCCAAAGCATACACAGCAAAGACGCGAAAACTACGGATTGGAAACGTCACAGAAGGCGGCGAGGAGTGGTGGCAGAAAGTCATGAAAATGTACCGCCGGCGGCGACCAACTGATCTCGACCAGATTGAGGATAACGAACTCATCGGTGTTGAGGCAAGAGAACCGATGCCTCGAAATGTGCAGGATTTTAAAGACCATCCCATCTATGCTTTGGAACGACATTTACGGCGTAACGAAGTTTTGGTACCGAACGCTAATCCATCAGGAACCGTCGGCGCTGGTAGCCGAGGTCCCCTGGAAAAGATTTACCGTCGAAAAGATGTGCGCATTGCTAGGAGCGCAGACAAGTGGTATAGAATGGGCCGTGAAGTGAAACCCAACGAGATACCAGCCAAGTGGTTACCGAAAAGAGCTAAACCAAAGGACCCCCTAGAAGAGGAGGAAGAGGACGCACAGGGGGATGCGGGTACACCAGTTTACACGGAGGATCAAACGGAGCTCTATATCCCACCAAGAGTGCGGAACGGCAAAGTCCCAAAGAACAAGTTTGGCAACATCGATGTCTATGTTCCAAGCATGGTTCCACTTGGGGGTGTACACATCGTTCACGAGCATGCTGCTCGTGCAGCTTTCCTTGTCGGAGTCGACTATGCGCCAGCGTTGACGGGGTTTCAGTTTAAAGGACGCCACGGCACTGCGGTTTTGCATGGTATTGTGGTGGCGAAAGAATACGAAGAGGCCATTCGGGTAGTCATTGATGGACTCGATGATTTGGAACAGCAAGTAGAAGACGAGCGGAGAAGAAACCGCGCTCTCAGGGGCTGGAGAAAGATGTTAATGGGACTGAGAATCAGGGAACAGATTTGGAGTGGAGTGGATGCGGAGGAACGGAGGTTGGCGGATGAAAAGGCCGCGAGAGAAGCGAACTTGGATGCAGAAATTGATGATGCGCCAAGTGATGTTACGGAAGAGTTTGACATGGTCGACGACGACGATGGCGGAGGTGGATTTCTCATCGAGTGAGCAATACGGTTTTTGGATACAAGACTTACAGCGATTGGCGTCAACACGTGGCTCCAAGTCAAAGTGACGTATTCGAGATTGTCGTTAAATTTAGTCGACCGATACTTGCATCGTAAAATCTCGTACACAAGGCCTCCGACGAAAACTGTCCGGCTTGGCTGTCCTTATTATTGGGTCAAAATGGAAACTTGTCCCGGGTGCCGTGTTTCCGACACCCAAGCTACGATACTTGGCGAGGGGTTGTGGTGGCTGAACCTTGAAGGTTCCCATCAACAGAAGCAAAGCTGAAATTTCTCGTACCCATTGGATATAGAAATCTGCCAGCTGCCATCAGAACACAAACGGCAAATGCAGGGTCAGTTTGGGCCCATGTGCGGCATTCGGAAGGGGAAGTTGCCGAGCTTGATCCCTGTCGTATTCTTTCGTATCTCGCATTGGTGTTGCGCGGCCTGGCCCTGGGGGAACGGGGTCTGAGGCAGGAAGACAGGTGCCTGGAGACGTGGAGGCTGTGTTTGGCCATTGGAATGGAAGTGGATAATCAATCATCTTGATCGCCCTGTCGTAGGGCACTGTCATTTCTTCGTTGACCCATTGTGCAACGAGGCGCATCTGGATCATGCTGATTCGCGTGTTTTCTGGTTGAACAATTGATGCCGATACGATAATACGACAAGGTGCTCAAGGGGCGGTGCTATCAGAATGACATGAACAAGCTGGGTTGCTTCAGCCACTGTCTGGGCGTGAGACATTTGCACAAGCAAAAAACCACACTGTGATCTGGTGCGCGAATGAGTTGTGCGCATATTCTAATACTTGGCAGTTGAATAACTGGAGCCGCCAAGCTACCGGTCTCAGTGAGGGAATCCGAGCAATGCGATCGCCAATAGGATCAGGCCCAGCTCGCCATCGCAGTTAAGCAGACGCATCACACTCCCCGCGCTCCATCACCCCAGAAAAAAAAAGCCGTTAGGCGAAAGGAGGCCGACGGGACCGGACTTCGGGGGAGAGTCCGGCCGGCTGCCAAACTGGGAAAGCGTTTCGAGCGCAATAATTGGCCGCGAGGGGACCAGGGCCCGGGACTCGTACAGTGGAAATCAATATCGCCAGCCGAGCCTAGGCAGAGCGCGCCATTGAAGTCTGTGTGCTGGATCGACAATCTCTGGGGGGATGCGGGTTTTCAGGACGCCCAGACTAAAGTGCTGACAGGAGGGGCGCAGGGTATTACGCGTTGCAAACAGAAGGCGGCACAAGACAACCGAGCAAGGGGGGAGGGAATAGTAGGATAATCGCATCCTTTTGCGTATCGTATTTCGGGTTCAAAGCTTCAAGGTCGGTCGCGAACAGACGGTCGGAGGATTTGCAGTGGGGACCGCCTTAGCAGCGACACTGCCACACTCTTGCTTCCTCATGGTGTCATTGCGTAGCACCAGGAGCCCGCTGCGTGCTGTCGTCGGCCACTGTGAGGTCGTGGTTCAGCGGCCACCCTCCACCAGCTCGCCTGCAACCGCCCACTAAGCGGCTTGGCTTCTGCCACAGCACCTTGCAGCGCGGTCAAAACAACCTCGTCCCCCACTGATCCACCCGCGACCCACCCCCCCTGCTCCTGCTGTGGCCGTAGCCGTGGTCGTCTGCGACACTGCGCGAGGTTAATTAATCTAACCAGG